>QGML01000473.1:0-16947 GCA_007825375.1 Lachnellula willkommii | reverse complement strand
TTACAGGGATGGCTCGCTAAAGCCCCCTTTCCCTTTACCCCTCCCCTTTCCCTTTGTCGATGTACTATAATATCACCCGCACTTGTGTAAGAGTATTAGAGGTTTTGAAAAGCCGAATCAAGCCATACAGGATTCAGTTCCACAAGATAGCTGTTGAGAAATGGACCTTAACTCCTTGGCATCCCAATCTGCTCGCGTATAATAGTCTCGGATAGGACGTAAGAGTAAAGGTACTGTAATAAATCCCAAGAGAAATTTATGTATGCATATATGCACCAAAGAAAATAATCAAGATGTATAATAAAGATTTAGGCACTCCTCAGTGCGGTGTAGAGATGGGAATATTATCAAGAAATGGGTCTTGTAGGTTCGGCTGGAAAGATGGGGAAAGACAGAAAGAAAGAACGAACGATGCGATTCGACGAAACGAAACGAAGCGGATGGCAGGTTGGGGTATATATGTTAAAGGTGAGCTGGAAAGAAATGACGGCGACGTAGTGTAGAAGAGGCGAGGTCCGTGCAACAAGACAGAAGATAAAGTCGATGATTTTTTTATCAGGGAAGATGACAATAACACAGGACAGGTGTAACAAATCACGCTTGTGTGTATGAACAGGGAGGGACAAGGAAGGTCTAAGGATAGGATAGACTAATATTGATATTGGGATCGATCTGAAGGAGGAGTCGACTTCAAGCAGACGCTCTGGTACGAACGTCGCCGTCAAGATGAAGATCCAAATATTCTGTCTATAATATCTCCCTTAATCCAGGCGGGAGCCGTGGCGAACGGCCGATTATGTAAAGCATAAGTAAGTAGTCTGCCGTATGAATATCGTAAATGCATCAACTTTTCCCACCAATGCTTCGCCGCCAATGGCTTTCCAATCCCATCCCACTAACGCCATGTAAATGCATATTCAGACTTTGGGTATCCGCGCTGCTCAAAGAGTAAAATCAAATTCCTTGAATGCCGCTTTGAAAGCTTCGGTGTCCTTTTTCTCCTCGTCCACCGTCTGCGCACAATCCCGCCACTGCAGTCTCTTCTCCAACCCCAGCAATTTCGCCAGTACACTTCTGCCGAATTGCAGTGAGAACTTGTTACTATAATCGAATGGCATGGTAATGCACTTCGTGCTACTTTCCGCTTCGTCCTCGCTCGGTGGTGTCCAGATCCAGACCCGGAAGAAGTCTCCCTCATTCTGACCTATGCCTGGATCACGAACCTCGAAAGGGGGGTAGGATAGATTTTCGGATTCGACGCGGAATGCGGCTTCAACCAAGCCTTTGCGAATTGTGTCTGCAGGCATTGGTACGAATTGCCAGTGCGTGTGAACTCCATTGCCTTTGCTGATCTCGTAAGTAACGGCGCCCAGCTGGTTGTTACTTCGGTCGGCGATCATTGATTGCAATTTCTCTTTGAACTTGTTCATCTCGGTGAACGTTTTCTCCTTGGACTTTTCCTCTTCGGTTTCAGGAATGGCGGCGATAGTTGCAGAGTGTGTAAGTGGAATGATCAGCGCATGAGCGGGAAAGTCTATGCCAGAGGTAGCATATGTATCCGATAAGGTTAGAGGGCCCTTGGCAAGCGTGAGGTAGGAATCATCACCAATCGAGGAAATGAGATGAGTGTCAAGATTTGGGTTGGAAAGACAGAAGAAACATTGGTCTGGTCCCGGTGGGATTTGTCTTTGGCCTCTAGGGCCTCTGCCTCTCTTATTCTGATATCCATTGCGGTCATGATTGCCGTATCTAGAGTATGGGTCCGACTCCAAAGCTGGCCGCTTGTTGCGATTTGGTCTTGAGATGAATGGTGAAGCTGTAGCACCGGGTGGCAGTGGAGTAGTTGGATCGACCGAAGTCGGAAGAGAGAATGCGTATAAAGCCTTCTGTTTGGAGGGGTTTCCGTGTGCGGCAAGGGAGATGAATCGAGTCAGTGGACGGACATCAGGTGCGTCTTGAGTTGGGGTATGGAAGAATGGTTCTCTTTCAAAGAAGAGTTCTGAAGAAACCGAGAAATGGTAACGAGGCTTGAGAAAGGCACAAAGATCCGCAATGTGGTCCTGACCTGTGACATCCGTGACCCCATCAGGAAGCGGGATTTTAGAGCCAGTTCTGATTAGAGCAGGCCATGTGGTTGTAAGAAGGATATCGGCCGAATTTGCGCCATGCAAAGCCTTGGCATCGCCAATAGTGTGGAATGGTAGATATTGCTCTTTGGAAGTCCCCCCAACTATGCTTTCGTCGAGTTGTCCTCCAAGTGTGACTATTTTGATGCCCTCTGAGGTCTTGGTTGTACTTCGTTTTCCTAGGTAGTGGAGGTTGGGACAGATCTACCAAATGAATTAGCATCAACATGAAAGTGAAAAAGCCCGTATTCAATTGAACCTCACCTCTTCGTCTTTCTCGATTTTCTCAATGATGCGCTGGGGAAGAGGCGTTGTGGCAACGGTAAAGTATGTAGGCAGAGGTATGGTTATTTTGTTTGTAAGAAGCTCGGTAACAGCATCGTTGTCTTCCGAGAATAAGTTGCCGGTGACAATGGCAAAGGCGAAGCTATTCTTTGCGTGAAGAGTCGATAATTTGGTAAATACTGGCTGTAATTGACCGTTGATGTCCCCAAGGACAATTCTGTTTTTAGTTTGTCAGTTCAATGTTCCAGGTAATAGGGGCAAAGATGTTTAGCAGATTGGAGCGTGATACATACATCTTGGATGCCATCTTCAGGCAGTTGGAAAGTCAAAAGGGTAGACGTGGTCAAAGTTGCGACAATTGTAGTTCCCAAGTGAAGTCGCGTCGCGATACGAGTATTTTTGAGCCTTATCTTATCAGCTCAGCCCGCGCTAACCTTCTTCAAGAATTCTGCCGTTTTACACCGTCTGTCCCGCAGAAATATTCCGAACCGCAAAAGCTCAAGTGCTTTTTACTTTTATATGTACATGTAAATCTCACAAACAACTCGTGGGATGCTCTCCGCGTATCCATATCCAACATGCCGGCTAAGAATTCAGGGAGGATTGTCAAGACCCGCAAGGTCAAGAAGGGCACTCTTCACCAGAAGAACCACCGCTGGGAATCCTTTACTACGAAAGTATCCAAATTGAACTCTCTCGACCCCATCCGAAAAGTTCGCCGTCATGATCTCGATGCCGAAGACCTCTCTACCACCACGTCCTATTTCAAATCCGGGTTAGAAAAATGGCAGGACCTCAACATGTCCGAGGGCTTTGTAGCCTTCTCGCAAGAAGTGCTAAAAATGTGCGACAGTCTTCCTCAGATTCTACATTTCGAGGTCCAGATTATGGAAAATTTGGTCATATATATGGAGAAGAGGGAAAGGGAGTCCATGGAACCTCTGCTTGAATTGGTGACGGATTTTGCGCATGATTTAGGAGGCCGGTTTATGAGGCACTTTCCAAAGGTATTGGAAGTTGTCACATCTATCGCAGGGACTCCTCAAGATGTCGAGGTTATTGAGTGGAGTTTTACGTGCTTAACATTTATGTTCAAGTACTTGTCCCGACACCTGGTACAGGATCTCAGGCCAACATACGATCTCATGGCCCCTCTTTTGGGGAAACATCGCCAACAGCCACATATAGCCCGATTTGCTGCCGAAGCCATGAGCTTCTTGATCACGAAGGCTGGGGCTCCAGCCCGTAGGGAGGAATGTCTTCCGATTATTGTGCTTCACGCCAAATCTGATCTCGCTAGCATCTCTGGATCTAAGGAATTCGGACTTTACTATCATGGAATTATGACAATGTTTGCTCAGGCAATGAAAGGAAATGGCTGGACTGTACACACTTCGGGGGCTGCCATCTTTCAATCCTTAATCTCAGTTCTGGACGACGAAGATTTCGCGGCTAAGGAGCCATCTCCATGGATGAACGTTATTTTTGGTGTATTGACCAGTATCATACATCAAACGAACTCAGAAACATTCAAGAATATTATGGATATAGTCATTAGGGGGACGAACGAAGCAGCCGAGGCATTCCAAACATCGAAAACAAAACCCGACCTCGGGCGCCTGCTTCTCTTCGCACGAACAATCGGCATTGTATCTGGGGTAAGGAAAGCGAGCCGCGTTAATGACTGGCCCGCGCTTCTTGAAGCAATGTTCAGCGTTCTTCGCGCAGTCTCCAAGAACGTCAGTATTGTCTCCAAGTTTGAGCCAGAAGTGGACATTTGGAGTTCTGTGGTACTGAGCGTATCGATTATTCTTCAATATGTCCCTATGGATGCCATGATACGTTTCATCTCTCCATTCATGGATTCTTTGACCAAGGACCCATTAGCGACATGTTTTTTACCTTTCTGCTCATATCTTTCTGATGCTGAGCCAGGACGGTTTCGCACCATTGTGCTACCCTACTTTCAGAGGTAAGCTATTCCTGAGCCCGTTCTCATGCCCATTCTAACGTTCAAATTAGGTTTGTAATTGCACATTGGTCAGATGCACGTAATGGAGACACTTTGTCTGTTTTACTGCCTAAAATGGTATCTTCAGGGGTCCTGCAAACTCCTCGCGGCAAGGAAGGCTTCACTCTACCCCAGTCTTGGCAGGACCAGATAGTCAGCAAATTCGAGAAGTTGGAAGTATCACCATTCCCAGAGCAAGCGTCACCAGCCATACACGATAGAAGCCCAACGACTTGGCACGACCGGTGCCTACCTAAGTATAACGCTCTTTTAGAAGTTCTAGCATCCACTGTAGTTCACCCATCGACAAATGCCAGAATTTCCGAAATTCTACTTCGAAAGCTGAAACTTGCGTTGCGACCATCATCATCCCTCGCCCCAGAAGAGGCGAATTTTATCGTTGGCCGAGGTTTCAGTGCATTTTCGAGGATGAGCAAGGGAGCTGGGGAACTTGACCGTGCACTGGAACCGTTGCTACGAGCTGCTGCTCCTAGATATGCTCGTTTACCCGATTTTCTCGAGGCCTTACTTGATTACCAGAGTAGTCTCAAGACATTACCAAATCCGAAGTCCGGGCTAGACTCGAAAGAAACGAGTGTTGATGGTGACGAAGACCTATTGATTACTTCGTTGGTTGCAAATCTCTCGACAGGCTCTCATAAGCTGAGGCTCCTTTCTTTACGTCTATTGGATCACATTTATACGACCGATCAAAACTCGACTTCCGAAGCGTTGTCTATCATGCTTATGGTGGAACAGACACCCCTAGATTTACAGACTTCTCGCTCAGCTTCTATGCATATTCGCAAAGTAGCGAGCTTGTATTCCCATCAGTCACCGTCTTCATGGCTGAAGCAAGCGATCCCATCATTCTGTTTTGGTATGCTGACTGTGAACCTTTCCCAGCTTTGGGAAGATGCCTGCGCAGCGCTCAAGCAGATAGCGGAAACGAAGCCAGGGGAGGAGGCTGTAGGTCAACTTGCTTTTGAATGGTTGGAAACCCCTTCTGCGATTTGGGATGGCTCTGCTCGAACCGTGGAGCAATCACGCAATAACGACCGCACCGATTTCGAGTGCTCCAACCTCATGAAGCTAGATCAGCTCGCGAAGGAGGCAGATGCTGAGGTCGCGAATGCTCGTGACACAATGCTACAAAAGTTCGAAGACGCTCAGAAATTGGTTGCGGATCGACCAGCCTCTGCCAGAGCACAAGCCCTTCGAATACTTGCTGTCGCGCCAGCCATTGCCGAGAAGCGCTCCCGCCAGCTCGTTCCAATGTTCCTCTCCTGGGCTAGTAAGCAGATTGATGAGATCGAACCTAGTGATGGTGAAGCCGTTTCTAGTGGCTGGACAAGAAAAGACCAGAAATCACAACTCGATTTATTCGGACTTTTCGTGAACTCAGTATCGTTATTCAGAGCTGCAGATGTGCATAGTGCCCTTTTGCAACTTCTGGCAAACGGTGACATCGAGATTCAGAAATCTGCTCTCAAGGCAATTTTCACTTGGAAGAATGGTAGCATCAGACATTACGAAGAAAACCTTCTTAATTTACTGGATGAAGCACGTTTCAAGGACGAAATCACCATCTTGTTGCAAGGCCAGACATTGGTTCAAGCAGAGCATCGTGAGGCTCTCATGCCGGTACTCCTCCGAATTCTATATGGCCGTTCAATTTCCCGGAAGGGGTCCGCCAGTGGTCGACAAGGAATGGAAGCCCGAAGATTAACAGTTCTACGAAATCTGAATATCAGAGACGTCGGAGGGTTCTTGGACATCGCTCTTGGTGAGCTCCAGGATATTCATTTGGTTGAGAACGGCATCGTGCAAAACTCCATATTTGACACCGAACTCCTCAGTATTAGAAAGCAGGTCGGTCTAACAAATATGCTGGAAGGCGTTTTGAAAGAGCTTGGAACAAAAGTTATCCCTTTCGCCGACAAGTTGGTACAAGCAGTGCTCTATTGCACCATCTTCAGCTCTCGCCAGTTGCAGGATGATACTGAAGAGATCGACGAAGAAGCCAATCGGGTAACCCAGACCTCTTTGTTAAAAGTTGTTCGCCAGACAGGCTTGAAATCCCTGATTCTTTTATTTTCGAATGCCACGGGCTTTGACTGGTCTGCGTATCTCAGCAGCATCATCAATGATGTTGTCGGTCCAAGACTCGAGAACCTCCCCATCGAGACTGCGCAGAGTATTTCCGCCATACTCAGACTGCTCTCGACTTGGTCAAGCACCCCTCAGACTGTGCTCTTCCTGGGTAGTCATAAGAATATTCTACCCAAAGTCGCAGAATGCCTTGCACCCCAAAAGTCCAAGGACGAAGTCAAACTCTTTGCTCTAAACATCCTTAGGAACGTGGTTAAGCTGGGTCGGGAAGACGAAAGCGATGGGATCTATGACCAAGTAAAGGCCGAGCTCCTCACGCCCAATATAGATCATTTCTTGACACAGATTGGTGGGGTTCTCCGAGGGCAACATGACCTCAGCAAAGATTTGCTCGAGTCTTGCGTTACGACTGTCTCTGAGCTCGCGCCATTCGTCTCTACGTCGACTCAAGCTCACAACTTGGTGGATGTTTCGATTTTCCTACTCGACCAACCCTCCCGACGAGTCAATCCCAAGACAAAAGGAGGTCTGCTCTTAGTGCTAAAGCGCTTCGTTCCACTTTACGATCTTCAGAATGATGCTGAGCTGAAAGACAAAGTCTATCATACTGTGACTTCGCTCTTTGGATTTTTCAAAGACAAGGCTAGCCGAGAAGTCCTCTCTCAGGTCTTGCTGGTATATGCACAAAGAGATCCAGTGATCGAAGAGGTTGCATCAATATGCGTAGACCTTAACTCCTTTGCTGTGGGTCGCCTTGATGAGCCTGATTATGATCGAAGACTCAAGGCCTTTAATGTTATTAATTCCCCAAGAGATGTGGCTTTCACTGCTCGTCAATGGACGCCGCTGCTTTACAACATGCTTTACTATATACGACACGATGAGGAGTTTGGAATACTGTCCTCGAACTCGTCCGATGGTATATGCCAATTTATCGACACGGCAGAAAAGACGAAAGATGAATCCGAGAAAGCCGCCTTCGAGGGCATGCTTTCATCTATCCTTCTTCCGGCACTCTTTTCAGGCGCACGAGAGCCATCTGAGGTCATCAGGCGAGAATATCTGAAAGTAATGGCCCACCTGGTTCGAACATTTTCAACTTGGTCAGAAGTCAGCGATATGCACAGCCTTCTCGCCGGCGACGATGAGTTAGAGTCTTCATTCTTCAACAATATTTTGACCGCTGGCAAAGGTAGACAGTCGAGTGCTCTTGGACAAGTCGCTGCGGCTGCAGAGCGAGGAGAGCTTAGGGGCAAGAATGTTAGCCATTTCTTTGTTCCTATTATTGAGCACTTCATCTTCGACCGAGCAGAGGGAAACGAAGCGCATAATCTGGCAGCCGAAGCTACGACTACTATTGGGATCTTATCGGGTTCCCTAGAATGGCCTCAATATCGAGCAATGCTCCGGCGGTTCATCGGATACGTTGAAGGGAAACCAGATTTGGAGAAGCAAATTATCCGATTGCTTGGAAAGGTCATAGATGCCCTCGCTTTGGTTGCACAAGCCCCTGATGCCACAGGCGATGCTGTTGAAGATCTCCCCAAAAAGCGATCCACATTAGCAGTGACAATACCTAAGGGACTCAAACTCGCGGATGACCTCACGTCAAACATCTTACCCCCTCTTACAAAATATCTTCACCACAAGGACGAGTCTACTGTCAGTCTCCGTGTGCCAGTTGCAGTAATCATCGTTCGCCTCCTGAAGCTTCTGCCTGAAGACCAATTGACCGAACGGCTGCCACCTGTCTTAACTGATATCTGTCACATCCTCCGAAGTAAAGCGCAAGAATCAAGAGATATGACTCGAGATACGTTGACCAAGATATGCGTCTTACTCGGCGCCTCTTGCTTCGGATTCGTCTTGAAGGAACTACGCGGGGCGTTGGCGAGAGGCTCCCAACTTCACGTGTTATCTTATACCATGCACTCACTACTCGTGGCTACAACTCCCGAGTACGCATCTGGCGATCTGGATTACTGTCTACCATCCATCGTTGCAATTATCATGGATGATATCTTCGGAGCAACGGGTCAAGAAAAGGATGCCGAGGAGTATGTGAGCAAGATGAAGGAAGTCAAGAGCAGCAAGAGTCAAGACTCGATGGAATTAATTGCCAAAACCGCCACTTTGAGCAGATTGACAGACCTGGTCAGACCAATACAGGTGCTGCTGAAGGAAAAGCTCAACTTGAAGATGGTCCGCAAGATTGATGAGCTGCTTAACAGAATTAGTAGTGGTCTGCTAAAAAATTCCGCTGCGCAAAGTCGAGACAGCCTCATATTCTGTTATGAGGTCATTCAGGATGTGTACAATGCCGGCAAGCCAGAGCAGAAAGTCAAAAGCGATTACAGACTCAAGCGGTACCTTGTGCAGAAGGGCGCCAAGAAGAGTGGCGAAAGGGGAAGCACGACTATCTACACGTACAAACTGGTGAGGTTTGCCTTCGATGTCCTTCGATCCGTGCTCAAGAAATACGACAATCTCCGAACATCCAGCAACCTTGCCGATTTTATTGAAATCCTTGGAGATGCGGTTGTCGAAGCCGAAGAAGAAGTCAAAGTATCGGCTTTCAGACTACTTGCTACCATTGTCAAGGTACCACTGAAGATTAAGAGAGTTGAAACAATTGCGAAGAAGTTTGCAAGCGGGACAGATTTATATAGAATTGCGGCAGCGGAAGCGACAAGGAGCATCTCTGCTTCTTCCACTACTACTTCCGACATTGCTCAGGCTTCGCTGAAGCTTCTGTCAGTTGTACTGCGTGATCGTCAAGATGTAACCGTCAAGGATACAGCCGTGGATGTGTTGCTCACAAGGCTGAAGGATGATATGACCGAACCAGAGCGTCGACACGTGACCTTCAACTTCTTGCGGGCTGTCATGGATGCCAAGGTCCAGACTGCCGTTGTGTACGATACGCTTGATTATGTCGGAACAGTAATGGTTACGAATGATGATAAGGACACCAGAGATCTAGCAAGAGGCGCATACTTCCAATTCCTTCGAGACTACCCGCAACAGAAGAGTCGATGGACCAAACAACTCGGATTTATTGTCGCGAACTTGAAATACGAGCGCGAAGGTGGACGACTCTCGATTCTCGAAGTCATTCATCTCCTCCTTGCCAAGTCGTCTGACGAATTCGTTCAAGAGATATCAGCAACTTGCTTCGTGCCCCTAATCTTTGTATTGGCCAACGACGATAGCGAAAAGTGCCGCATGGCAGCCGGAGAAGTCCTCAAGGAGACCTTCAAGAAAGCCGACCAGGAACGAATGACTACTTTCCTCACTCTCCTTCGATCATGGATCAAGCAAAGCGAGAACACGTCCGTAGTCCGACTAGCACTTCAAACGTACGGCTTCTACTACGAGTCCCATGGAAATGACGATGGGGATGTCTTTATGCTCCAGGAAAGTATTCTAGCAACTGTCAAGACGGCCGAAGATTCCGACTCCGACTGGGAGCAAATCTACGCCGCTCTCCAACTGGCCACTATCCTTGTCCAAAAATTCCCAGACACTTTATTATCCTCGAAAGCCAAATCCCTCTGGTCAGCAGTCCGGAATTGCCTGTCATTTCCCCATGCCTGGGTCAAGCTATCTGCCGCCAAGCTCATTAGCATCTATTTCGCGGATTTTGCACGAAACAACATCGAGTATAAACTGGAAGGCCTTCCACTTAAAGGCTCAGGGGGCCTGAAGCTCAGCGGAGACGATATCTCAGAGCTAATCCGTCGCACAGTGCACATGTTCAAGACGCCCGGTCTCACAGCCCTGCTCGCGGATGAGGCGGTCAAGAATCTAGTCTTCCTGGGACGCTGTGCAGCGGCAAATGATCTGAAACGGCGGTCTGCTCAAGAAGAAGGTGATTCTGACGACGAGGACGAGGAGATGGAAGAAGGGAAAAAGCAGACTGCGTTGGGGTATTTGTTTGGACGCTTGAGTTTTATTCTGAGGAAGGAGACTTCGCCACCGCGTGCTTCGGCTTTAGTGCCTAAGACATCAGCACTGCAGCTCTTGCAACACCTTAGCAATCACCTCTCGACCGCACAACTCATGCCCTCGCTACAAACTATTCTCCTGCCGCTACACAATCTAACCGATTCCTCTATCGCCGCCCCTTATTCAACAGATGAGACGTTCCGCACATCTTACGAAGAACTCAAGACGAACAGTGAGGAAATCATGGAGTCTTTGAAGAGGAAATGCGGAACGAAGGAGTACAGCGAGGCCCTGTTGCGGGTTCGGGAGCGTGTCAGGAGGAGAAGGGAAACGAGAAGGGGGAAGAGGCGGATTGAGGCTGTTAGTATGCCTGAGAGGTTTGGGGAGCAGAAGAGGAAGAAGGTTGAGCGGAAGAAGGAAAGGAGGAAGGAGAGGGGGAGGGAGCATCAAGGGAGGAGGAATGAGTGGTGATCTTGTGGTTGGAAGCATTACTTGGGGCGTTCGTGGTTGAGAAAATGCATTGTGCTGGCGTTGGCTGTGTGGTAGAGCTTTGTGAATATATTAAGAGGAGAAATCTTGATTCATTGCCAGATTGAGTTGGCCTTATACTTTTACATCCCATGTGTGAACTCGACACGTCTAGTCTGTACATCTCTTGTAATGTACAATATCTCCCATCATAACGCCTCGTAATGCCGCTAATTTCAAGCCCTTCGCCCATCTTATAAAAATCATCTCCGTTGTCGTTCATTATACATCGTCTCCCGCACCTCATAAGGAACAATACCCTTTCGATGCCTACTCAATCAACCCCCTCCCCGTCCTTAACCTTCGCCCCATCCCCTATCTCACCCTGCTTTTTCTCTTTCTCCCCATCATCCTTCTTATGTTCCGTCTGCGTCCCATCTTCCCAAAACTCCACATCCCCATCCTCACTCAACGTCCCCTTCTTAACCAACTGTCCACGTTCTTTCATCAAATCCTCTATTGTTAGTTTTCGATTTCCAAATATCTATAAAATATCACCGCATTAGCACAAGCTCGCGCCTTGCCCATCCATTCAGATTCCTCGCCGTCGTCAAGGGGAGAAACTTACATTCAGGTGATCGCTAATAATATGCCTATTCTTGCACTCCGGGCACGTAATTAACACACTCCCATGGTGGTATCCTTGTTTCGAGACGCGGTGCGAGGAGCGGGTGCCGCAGGGTTGGCAGGTGAAGGTTAATTGGTATTCTGGTTTTGGTTCGGGGGGCGGAGGTGGGACTTTTGTTTGGTTCTTTGATTGAAGTGATGCGTCTGTGAGGGGTTTGGAGGGCTCTTGGAAACGGAAAGGGGTGGTGTGGAAGAGTTGTGAGCGTTGTAGTAGTAGAGGTTGTCGCCGAAGAGGGACGCTTCTTGGTGATTTCGAGAGGGATCGAAAGGTGGAGAGAAGTGTTGTGGATTTGGGCGGCATGTTGAATGTTTGTGAGCTTTATAAAGATTGTTGCAAGTTTAGAGTAGGTTGAGGTTGGATGAAGATGTTGATGGCGATTTGACGATGAAGGCGGTGTATAAAATTTATATCCGCAATGGCAGAAAATGAGATGACCTAACCATAAACGGTTAGTGGAAGGCAGCTTCATGATTACCTAGGTAGCCCCTAGGCTGATAGCAATCCACTCCACTCCCTCCTCGCCCCTAACAATTAACAATCAACAATATTCACGCCCATATTCACAACCCAATACTGCCGCCCAACACCGAAATTCATGTCCGCAGGGTTTTGTATCAACGAGGCATAACTGGGGGCACAAAACCTATTTAAATCTCAACGCGAGAATGGCACGAAGTCGAGCCTTGTAGTCACCCCCCACCCCCATCTCAGGTTATTTGTGCACTCGCAGAATCGATACGTTTAGTCCGGTCTGGCATTTACGAGTACATGGGTTTTTGTGTTGGGCCACATTACGAGCAAATACCTGCAAAATGATTACCGGTAAAGGAAGACAAAAGATCAGGCCTCCACGGAGGGTAAGTTGCCAATTTATTCTCGAATTCACCCCTCCTTCCTCCACGCCCCTTCATCTTTCAACTCCACACACAAACATATACACCCAATCCACAAATCCTTGAACATCTCACCTACGAGAAAACATGGCAACTCAAGAATCTCACGACGCCGCACTTGCTTATGCCATATACGAGAGCCAATTTACAAATAAGAATCAACGTGTAGTTCACCTATTCACCTCACCTTTTTGTCAACTTCTCTTTCAGGCACACCTAACTGACAATGTCTTTGCAGCCCCTCATAGGTAGTGGCGATGGCGAGTTTGATGCCATGTGGGCCATCCTGCGGGATGCTCTAAAAGAAATCCACGAAAAGAACGCCTCCAAACTCTCCTTCGAGCAGCTCTACCGCGCCTCCTACAAGATCGTCCTGAAGAAGCAAGGCGACAAGCTGTACGACAAGGTCAAGGAATTCGAGGAGCAATGGTTCGGCCAAGAGGTCATGACTGCCATCGGCAGCCTTATTACGCTGAACTTGGTCAATATCACACTTGGTGTTGTGGCGGGAACAACTGCAAATGAGAGACGCCTTCTTGGAGAGGCGTTCCTTACAGGTCTGAGGTCGAGCTGGCAGGACCATATTACGGTTATGAACATGACGACAGATGTCCTGATGTACATGGACCGTGTCTATTGCGCCGACAACCGGAAGGCGTCGATATTTACCACTTCAATGGGTCTTTTCCGCGAGCACATTCTGCGATCTACCTTTGGCAAGGCGACAGAGAACTCGGGTCTTACTACCTTCGATATCCTAAACTCTGTGATTCTGGACCAGATCGGAATGGAGCGCGAGGGAGATGTCATCAACAGAAATCTTATTCGATCTAACATATACATGCTTGAGGGTCTGTATGAATCCGATGAGGAAACGGAGAATGAGAAGCTGTATCTTACAGTTTTTGAGATAGAATTTCTCAAGGCAAGTAGGAATTTCTACCAGAAAGAATGCCAAACACTACTGCGAGAATCAGATGCCAGCTCTTGGTTACGACAAACTAAGAAGCGATTACTGGAAGAAGAAGACCGTTGCCAGACAACAATCTCGATTATGACCGCTCCGAAGATTGCGAAAGTAGTGGAAGAGGAGATGGTTAGCAGCCATTTGACTGAGTTCCTTGCTATGGAAGGAAGTGGTATCACAGCTATGATCGAAAATGATCGGTACGAAGATCTCACCCTGCTTTATCAACTAATATCCCGCGTCGACCCTACAAAAAATCCTCTCAGGATTGCTCTGCAGGCTCGTGTTATGGAGTTGGGCGGGGACATTAATAAAAACATTTCTAATACCGACTTGTCAACCATTCCCGCGGAAGAAGGCGAGGCAGCGGAAGCTGAAAAGTCAAAGGCAACAAAGCAAACCCAGCAAGGAAAGCAGACTGCGGCGGCTATCAAGTGGGTTGATGAGGTCCTGCAACTCAAGGACAAGTTCGACACTATGTGGAGGAACTGCTTGGACGAGGACCTGATTTTACAAACGGCGCTGACCAAGAGTTTTTCGGATTTCATCAACCTTTTCCCGCGTTGCTCGGAATATGTCTCGCTGTTTATTGACGACAACCTCAAGCGCGGTATTAAGGGCAAGACGGAAGCCGAAGTTGATGTCGTTCTTGATAAAGCCACTACACTTATTCGATACATCCAAGACAAGGATATGTTCGAGCGATACTACAAGAAGCATCTTGCCCGACGATTACTACACGGCAAGTCTGAGAGTGCAGATGTCGAGAAGCAAATGATTACTCGAATGAAGCAAGAAATTGGCAATGCTTTCACGACAAAACTAGAAGGAATGTTCAAGGACATGTCGATGTCGGAGGAGCTCACTTCCGGCTACCGGACCCATATTCGCAATCTTGGCGATATGGATAGGAAAGTCGTGGATTTATCCATCAACGTGCTTACCACAAATCATTGGCCGATGGAGTCGATGGGTGGCGCGAATGCGAGGGACGAGGGCGGACGACACAATTGCAATTGGCCTTCGGAAATCAATACTTTGCAGGAATCATTCAAGGCTTTCTATCTAAAGGAGAGAAATGGCAGAATGTTGACTTGGTTAGGCTTCCTTGGTAATGCAGATATCCGCTGCGTATTCCCAAAGATCCCTGGAAAGGAAGGCACTCTCGGCCGCGAACGAAGACACGAGATTAGTGTTCCTACATATGGCATGATCATTCTACTTCTTTTCAACGACCTGGAAAACGGCGGGTCTCTTTCATTCGAGGAGATCCAGGAGCGCACCAATATCCCAACTCAAGATCTGTCGCGACAACTCCACTCTCTTGCCGTTCACCCCAAATGCAAAGTCCTAACTAAAGACCCCGCGAATAAGGATCAACCCAAGGCGGGCGACAAGTTCTCTTTCAACGAGAAATTCACTAGCAAAGCGGTCAAGATCAAGGCTCCTGTGATATCTGGTTCCATCAACAAGGTAGAAGGGGAAGAAGAGCGCAAGGCCACCGAGGATAGAAATGATGAACATCGTGGCAATGTTATTGATACTGTCATTGTCCGTATCATGAAGTCAGTCTCATCCCTACTCCAGCTATCATTCCACAATACTAAAATATTGAAATAGAGCTCGCAAAGAACTCACCCACCAACTCCTTTTCTCGGAAGTTATCACCCAACTCGCACAACGCTTCAAGCCTGACCTCGGTATGATGAAGCGCCGTACCGAGTCGCTCATCGAACGAGAGTATCTCGAGCGTGTCGAAGATGCTAGTGCGCCTACCTACCGCTATCTTGCCTGATTTAGAAAAGCATTTGTCGCAAGCGTTGATGTTATTGTCCTTTTTCACGGTGCATGGCTGGCGAAAATGGGCTGGGATGGGGAGTGGATGGCGTATTATGAGCCTGCTGCTGTATTGAGGAGCGGCTTAAGTGAGATAAATGAAGACATAGATAGGCAGCGTATAAATGAAACATACCATTGCATCCCAGGGGTGGATTTTGATTGATGATTTGCTTGTCTACTTGTAGAGTGCAAAAGAATCTAAGAGGAAGAGAGAGAAAAGATGGGGCTTGGATGCGGTTCCGATCAACTGCATGAACAGCGCTTGGAGGATTAAGTTTTGAAGTATCTACTTATCATTACATTTTGCTCATCCGGGCTGCCTGAAAGTTCAGTTACTAGGGTAAGGATTTGCAGTTCTCAAATGCCGAAGCCCACCAGCCTTTCCTTGCCTTGCTCCAGAAAAATGAGCTAATATCAATGCCGTCACCAATTCCCCCCCCTACCTAGTATAATTGACAAACACTTTTGATTACACTTCTCTCCTTGACGTGTTTCTGTTCTATTTCACTTCAATATTTATCTTGCCAGTCTATTTGAATTGGATCCTTTGCATGGCATGTCGAAAGTTGGACTCGCTCAAAGCTTCAGATTCCCATTCCGTGCTTTCCAGTCCTCAGCCTCGTCTGCAAGGCTGACGACATCTCTCACTCACTCCTCAGCTCAAATTCCCACGACTCCCCACACGAACTCATCTCCCTCCTCAAAACCTCACACCTATATCAAATCTCCAATCCGATCCCTCCAAACAACGCCCTTAAAAATGGCGTCCAAAACAGGTAGACAAAATCCAGATACAGATTCCCCCACCAGATCATCGTCCTCAAATACAACAACACCACTCCACACCCTCCCCAACACCAGCAAACCCACGCTCGCCATCCTCGGCACAGGATGGGCAGGCTGGACCCTCTCGCAAGAACTCGGCTCCCAGACCTCCCCGCTCGCCCACACCCACAACATCCTCATCCTGTCCCCATCCCGCACCATGGCGCTGACGCCCCTGCTCGCCAGCGCCGCGTGCTCCATCTTCGATTTCCGCATCGCCGAGGAGCCGGTGCGCCGCTCGTCGCTGGCGGCGTCCGTGCATAAGTACCAGGTTCACGTGCTGGGTGTGGATTTCGCGCAGAAGAGGATTAAGTGCGTGGCTGCCGTGGGCAGTAACGGCGATGATCGGGCGCCGGATGGCGGAGCGGGGAGAGCAGGGGAAGGAGAGTTTGAGGTGGAGTACGACACCCTACTCATGGCCCCGGGCAGCGAGGTCAACACCTTCAACACGCCCGGCGTAGCCTCGCACTGCTACTTCATGAAGAGCATGAAAGACGCCATGAAGCTGCGCGAGCGCATCCTCGACTGTCTCGAGCTGGCCTCGCTGCCCATCTACACCGAGGCGCAGAAGCGCGACCTGCTGCACTTCGCCATCGTGGGCGGCGGGCCCACGGGCGTCGAGCTCGCGGCCGAGATCGACGAGCTGGTGCATGGACACCTGGCGCACGTGTACAAGTCGCTCGCGGGCATGGTTACCGTCAGCGTGTACGATGTTGCGGACCGCATGCTGGGCGCGTTCGGGGAGAAGCTGTCGGAGTACGCGATGGAGCGGTTTCGCAAGCGCG
>QGML01000472.1:0-16972 GCA_007825375.1 Lachnellula willkommii | reverse complement strand
CCATTTCTTGGGATATGTGTTTTGCTTTGCAGAGGATGGAACCAAGGCCGATGCCGGGGAAGACATACATGTTGCTGGCAGATGGGTTAGAACGGAATTTGCGATATAGATGTATTGGAGAGATGTGAGACTTACTTTCCCTGACTCGGATGCATGGTTTTCCCATTATGCACATAATCTGGGAACGGGCTCCCACTTGCAAAGATGGCCTTTCCGTTCGTAGCATTCATTGCTTCTTCATACGTGCATTCCGCGTTATCTGAAGGATTTGACAGCGGGAAGATGATGGGGTTCTCGTTCCAGGCTGCCATTTTCTTGAGAATAGGCTCGTCGAATATTCCGCGGATCGTGCAGAGACCCATGAGGATGGTGGGCTTGACGAAGTCGACGACTTCGGGGAGGGTCTTGAATTGCTTGCCTTCGTTATCGTCGCGGGAGAAGTAGACTTTGTGGGCGGCGAGCTTATCACCTCTGTCGTTTGTGATGAGGCCCTGGGATCGTTAGTAAATTGAGCTTTGAGCGGAGTTGGATGAAAACAAACCTTGGTATCTACGAACCAGAAGCATTTTCTGGCTTGCTCTTCTGTGAGGCCTTCCTTGATGAAGTACTCTACAATTTGCTTGGCTACACCAACTCCAGCACTTCCTGCTCCCATGAATACTGCTCGTTGGTCCTCCACAGCGGCGCCCGTTTTTCGCATGGCACTGATAATACCAGCTAAGATGACCGCTCCAGTTCCTTGGATATCGTCGTTGAAGCAAGAATATTTGTTTTGATATCTCTCCAGCGCTGGGAAGGGGTTTTTGAAGTCCTCAAATTGAACCACAATTCTATCACTTATCAGTCTAATTTTTTGAAAACATCCGGAGAACTCACCCAGGCCAGACCTCATTCAAAGCAACCATCAGCTCGTCCAAGAATTCTGCCTCCTCCTTCTCAGAAACTCTCTTCATCCGGCTTCCCATATACAAGGGATCCGCCAACAAAGCCTCATTATTAGTGCCGAGATCCAAGGTGAGTGGCAACGTAAGATCTGGTCGAATTCCAGCACAGCCTGTATACAGCGCCAGCTTTCCAACGGGAATACCCATGCCATTGACTCCTAGATCTCCGAGTCCCAATATACGAGACCCGTCTGTGACCACGGTCATTTCAACATTTGGTTGGGGCCAGTTACGGAGCATGTCAATGAGAGAGCCTCGGTCTTTGTAAGAGAGATATAGCCCTAGTAACGTCAGTCAAATTGTTGGGAGACATGGTTCT
The DNA here is from genome assembly GCA_007825375.1 of Lachnellula willkommii. Classification (NCBI taxonomy): domain Eukaryota; kingdom Fungi; phylum Ascomycota; class Leotiomycetes; order Helotiales; family Lachnaceae; genus Lachnellula; species Lachnellula willkommii. The sequence goes on along the minus strand of QGML01000472.1, from coordinate 15,709 downwards.
GAAGGATATGGATTTTGAAGCTTCAATTCTGTGAAAGTAATCCCGCAACATACCTTCTGGCTGCCTGTATATCTCTGACCATTTTTGGCATGCCTCTCCAACCACAGGAGTATAAATCAGAGGCGCAAGCGTCTGCGTACCATCAGCAAAATGGTCACGTGCGCAAATAAAAATTGTCCGCATACCGTGAAATTATCCAGCATAAGGCGGTAGAAGAGATGAACGTTGGAATTCCGAAGATTGCTTAGGTATATATACCTCTCAATAGGCGTCGTCTTCGATTCCAGCTGTCTCATGCCTGTAGTGGAGGGAGTCAGTCAGTCATAAAAAACCCCCAAAAAGTGGCAGCGATATCGGAATGGACCAGAACAAAACATACATCGTTGAGCTTGCAGAGAATGACTCTCAACATTGGGAGGAGCGAGACCATAGTTTCGCAGTGCTTTGCGCGCCTCAATTGAGTGTGAGGTATCTGGATGTCTGGGTTGGGTGTACTGGTCAATCACAGGTGCAGGTGTAATGTTGGGCTTCTACATGTGACTCACGAGACTTTGCTCTGGGAATGAAAAGATCGTGATGTGGGAGGCATTTTGGTGGAAGTTTGGTGGAGGACTGGTCGTGAGAAGGAGAGAATTTGTAGAACTCTTATCGCATTGTTGAAAATGCGTTGGGGTTGCAGAGACAGCATTGAATGGATTTGAGTTTGCAGAAGTGTACTGGTGTACTTGTACTGTCTGGAGGAAAGGAAGGTGCTGTGGCTGCTGGGGCCGAGGCCTGAAGTACAGTAGTAGGTACCTAATGGACGGGAAGGTACGGGATGGTTGGTTGAATTTTGGTACTGTACCAAGTAGCTGCGGCGACTCACTCAACTATGATCACTGCGAGCATCTATGGACTAAAGATGACCACTTTTCCCTGGGACACGACGTTTATACCACATTTCGACTTGTTGAGACTTTCCTATACCTCATACAATATGTTGAGCTTACGAGTACTGATCACGTGCAGCATACCACCCCCACCCCCCACTGGCTTACTCTACTCGTGGCAGGTAGATATATTTATATTGGCCAGCAATCTCGAATTCCCGGACGCGTAAGACAGCGTGGACCTTGAAGGCCTTGAAATGATTATACGCCTTTTAGACTTTGGACATTGACCCTCCGTCCGCTGCCTCCTGCCAAGTAAGTCTTACCCCGACGATGTCTGGCTCTGTACCGAAAGTTTAATCCTCCAATTGAGAAAATCGTCCGGTATGATATCTCCATGGCCTGCCTCTTCAACCCTGAATACTTCAATGGTAGAAGAACGTTCCTTCCTCCGAATCCTCCAAACACCATCCTCTGTTATCGTAGCTTTCAAGACTATCCAACGTCAGTCCAACGTCAGCCAGTCTCCCCAACCACCGCGTGCATATGCTTACAATCCAGCAATCCTGCCGCAAAATTTATGCACATGTTCCCATCCCAAGTTGCTTTTCCCTTTCGCTGCACGGTGCTGGGTATTGATGCTGTGGAAATATTTTCAAGACGTTTGAGAATGCCATCAGGGGTCCGAAATCCAACGATGATCTTGGGAACTCCAAGTAGGAAAGATTGTATCCAGAACTTCATCAGTTTTCTCTCGAAATTGACCATATCTCGATCACCCCGAATCTCAGCGCTTGTCTTCAACTCAACCCAATCATTCACCCCTCCTTCTACCTTTTTGTCCCAGACTTTTCGTAAAGTTAGCTATTGTTGGTAAGATAGGAAGAAATCTTGTCCTGGACAGGAAGAGCAGCACTGATCTCAAGGTTCCAAGGCGAGCAGGATATTGAGAAGACAAATTCTTAGTGCCGCTTTTCATGTCCACCAGGGGGGAGTCCGTACCTGCATCTACCTCACCACCAAGAATCATCACGGTACTACCAATCCCGGTCTTGACCACAGAACAGTATTGCGCATGATTATTCACAATCTCATTCTCCCGATTCTCAATGAAATCTCTTGGCGTCTCATCCCAGGTAGTAGGCAATAAGCAAAGAGTCTCGAATTTGTAACCTTGGCAATGTCAGCACCTATTTTTCTGTTGTATAGTATGAGATCACCCCAAAAGCTCATCATATCCTGTGACGGCCTGCCAGGTTGCGGTCTCTGCTGGCTTTGCCGTCTTTGAGAGTCCAGTTTGTAGCCATGATTCTCTTCGATGAATCTGTAACATTTAGTAATGTCGTTTGAAGATGTTGATCGAATTCCTACATGGTCCCCTGGACGAGTTTTGTCAGCTCCAGCCCGTGAATTCTTTTGGGTCAAGGTATGCCCACTTGGAAAAGCGTGGCGTTCATTTCGAAGCTGTAGAGAGAGATCAGCGATTGGTGATTATCCTTTTATGGAAATGTTCACCCATCTCTGTCCGTGAAAATGGCAGCCAGAAACTGGAGAATGTTAGAATTTACAGCATCGATTGAGATCGATGATCAGACCTACTTTGGTCATCATGCCTCGCCATGTAATTACATCTGCTTCCACCCGTTTCCCCTCCTTCTGCTCAAGAGCCATAATCGTCTTGAGCAGACTGTCAAGATGATCATCCGCGGTGTCATCGAGCTTCTCAAAGGTATCGAAACCCTTGGATAGATCGGCGCCCAGGGTGGGTGGATAATAGTATCTGATGGAGGAATCATCAAGACGAAATTTATGCTCATCATCGTATGAGAAGCATGCAATTTCCTATGTAAACAATGAGTAACATGTTCCAAAATGTGTCCGCGCCAGAGTATTGTGTAATTCACATGGTGTAAGGCTTGTAAAACATGATTAATCAATTGAACAAAGAGAAAGAAGTTATGAGAATAAGGTCTTCATTCTGCAGAATCGAGACGAGGGTTATGGCGAGAGTATAATAAACCAAAAAGTGGTCAACTTTGAACGCATAACAAAACTTTGGGGTGTACTACACCCTTTGAAAGCAACATGGTCTTGATGGAGCTTAAGAACGGGGGTGTCTAACCTTGGGGCGTTTGATTACGGCGCTCTGGCCGTGGAATCGCCCGACAGGCTGAATATCGAAGCTGCTACTCATCATTGATTATGTCCTGCGGCGCAGTCGGAAACATGTTGAGTTGTTTTCCAAAAAGTGATCTGATGATGAGGGGAGGGGAGAGAGGAGGAGGAGCAAGATGTTTCCCCACAATCAAGCAATCAAGCGAGCCTTGTCGCAAAGCAAAGCCTCGCGCATCAAACATTCTTCCACCCCAAACAAACCGAGCCTGCAAGTAAAAGTATAGGTATCACAACCACAACACAGTATCTATTCCCTATGTGCCCAAGAGGCTCTTCCACTCCTTAAATACACCATCCCACTACCTTATCTTATCCACACAATGCCCGAGCGACGGACGGCAGCCTCGAGCAGCACAAGTCAAAGTCACCGTGCCACCAACGTACGCCGTAACCTCTTCCACCAGCACCTCTCCCGCCGTCCCACCACCTCCTCGACCTCGACCTCCGCCGAGACCCTCAGACTGGATATTGAGCCCGAGTTGGATACTTCGGATATCGTCATCAGGGATAAGAACGGGGAGTTCGAGATTGGGGATCCGCCTATGGGCTCCTTTGACGAGCAGGAGGACGGCAATGGAGATGCGCATGAGGACGAGAGTATGTACTACAGCTACACTGGAGGAATAGGTGGTTTTATGGGGATTGGATGCTGATGTGTTTTGGGTAGGGGAACGACGGAGGTTGGCTGATGCTGTGAAGCATCATACAAGGGATCGAAATCGTCCTCCTAGTGAGCCGGCGGGTAAATATGTCTTTTTTATTGATATATCTAACTTGCTAACGGCCGGCAGAACTTCTCGAGGCCGTAAAAACTAGCCTCCGAGCGAAAGTCGCAGCGTTAGCAGAAGACAATTGGATGTACGAGGCCGAGGAAGACACTGTAATGCGATAACACTGCGCGAGCGTTGGTCCATGTTTTTTTATAGCACTGCGATACCCAGGCGTTTTGGAAAACAAATTGCTTCATCAATGCGCATCGTTGTATTCAGTCTAAACCCTCTGCTACTGGTGCGGATGATCCCACACGTTTTGGTTGTGGTTTCGCTGGTCCACCTCCACCCCCAAACATGCTTCCCATCATATCGAACAAAGGATTACCTTGCCGTGGTCTCTGGATCCCAAAATACATCTCCCCCACTGAAGTCAATGCCTCGTCCCAAATACCCACTTCCTTGATATGCGCAGCGTACTTGGTCTTCAGCTGCCTGAACAGATCCGCACCCCCCTTCTGCACCGCCAGTAACAGCAAGCCCAAGAAATTCAGCAGTGGCAGACTGGGATATATCCTCAACTCCGCACTATTGCTGCTAACATCCTGCACACCCAGATTCTTATTCGCCTCCGTCAGTCTACTCGTAAACAGCCGTAGTGATTTCGTAGCATCGCGGACATTGCCCGTTAGCAGATACGGAAACACAGCCCTCGCAGCATAAAGCGCAGCCGTATGCGAATCGTCCTGTGTGTACCACTCATACTCCAACCTGGCAAACACATCCGGCGAATCTTTTGTTCCCAGCGCAAGATGTCGTTCCGCATCATACGCATCGTGTTCGTCCGCATACAGCGATCCCGCTACATGGTGTAATTCCGGTTCGCCCGCTGGGTACTCGCCGTATTTTGCAGACCATCTACCAATCCAGCCGCCATGAATTAGCCATCTCATTCTTCTTGCACCACAAAAGAAAAAAGCGTAACATGAAAGCAACATACCCAATCATCTCCGTCACAAACCTCTTCCTCGTAGGCTCCTCGCTATCAAACGTCCTCAGCAGCGTCAATAGCTTGCCCTTATTCCCCGCATCAGGCTTCAGCTCCGCCTGTTTATACACATCGATCAGGAAGAGCGCCAGATCGCCGCCGCTGCCGCCCTGTCCGGCTTTGAGGAGCGAGGAGCAGACGCTGAAGAGGATGTCTGTGGCTGCGGGCCAGTCTTTGGCTTTGATGTAGCGGGCGGCGACGACGCGGGTCTGCTGTTGCGCTTCGTAGAATTGGCCTTCCGTGATTCTGGGGGCGTGGGGGTTAGCAAATGGATCGATGGGGTGGGGAGAGGTGGAGGCGCTAGACTTACTTTCCTTGTAGTCGGACTATGATCTTTTCTATTTTGGCACTCATTTTGTTGGTTGGACGGTGATTTGAGGGGTCCAGTTGTTTCGATATGTTGGAGTTGAACGAGGCTGGCTGGCAGAAGTCAAGTCGGGTTAAAGTGGGTCTCGGCCCGGTAAAGGCGAGTTTGTAAAACCATAGAAACTGCTAAGATCCCGTTGGCGCCAGCATTTTAACGTAGAGCGTATATCTTTAACATGGTAAATTTCGTTTTAATGTTAGAGTAAAAACAAATTGTACTAGCTAGTTAATATTTCATCGTTAATAGATTTTTTACGAGCGTTTTTCTAGCTTCTTGTCCTAATTTATATCTTCTTAATATCTTTCCAGAAATATCTGGTTATGCCTAGCCTTATAAAAGCTCTTTTTGTAAGCTAGGAAGTATCCGAGTTTAATGCTATGTTTCCTATACTTCAAGGGAAAATTGAGACGCTAAAATTCATATAGTAACTAGTAAGTACGCTGAATCTGTATTGCTCTAAGACTGAATATACAACTCGACGTTTTTAAGGACCTTTGAGCCGAAATTATCACGCTGTTCCTTAAGCCGTTCCGCAGAAGATCTCTGTTAGGGGTGGGGGGAGGTTCGGATTTCTGTCCTTCTTATATATGTATATAAGGTTGCTAGGATTTTGAATAATATATTCATCTATTCATCCTCTCTTACGGCGAAAGAATAAAGGCAAGGATGCCCAAACCCTTGACTTATTCCAGTCAGTTCTTGCTCAAACAGTTACCAGCACAACTGGATCTCAGTATGTTGAAGGTATAATACTTACCGACGGTGATCGGTAACTAGAAACGTTACCATTGAGATACCCACCTGCCTTTAATGTCATATATAAAATGGCCCCGGCCATATCCTATATCATTCCTGGTCTCCTTAGGGGAATAATACCTGCCGGAATCCCATCTTCCAAGGAGAGCTTCGCGATTGGCCATCTGCCAGCTCCGTGGGTACCCTCAACGTTAACTCACCGCTAAAACCTTCCAAGTCCAAGACGAGGACTTACATCCGGGAGTAATTAAATTGCTTCTGATCCCATAAGGCGCAAAGATGTGGCAAACTGCTTCATCATATGATATGCGTGACCGCTGCCTTGCTTATGCTATAAGCATACCCCGCCATTGCAAGGCCGCTATAAATAATGAGGGTAGTCTAATCTTAGTACCAATTTCTTCAAGACTTGGTTAAACAGTGGGGGGCCAACGGGTAATGCCGCGATCTTATTATTATAACCTTTAAAGGCTTTGGCAGGAAATAGAGGTGCATTGCAAGAGAAATTCAAAGACGAAGAATATATAGAGAATAAAGACTATACTACTCCGTCCTAAACGAAGAACTAGCTTTATATAAAGAGTTATCTGCCTTTATCTTCTCCTTTGCTTTCTCTTTATCTTTCTGAAATCTCTTCTTATGCCGCTCCTTAAGCTTCTCATCTAGCGTGATCTCTCGAGCCCGTTTCTATACCTAAGGCTTTAAAGGTCTACTTAAACCCGTCTTCTCCTGCCTTACAAGTGCTCTTTTCACTACACGATTAAGGAATTTGCATAGCATCTATGCGGAGATAGAGATAGGATCTTGTAGTACTCTATATGTTTAGATAAAGGCTTCTATTGCGAAGTGCTATAATCGGAGATTAATATTTGCGGATTTATTCGGGTTGCCCTCCTTATCGCGGAAGCTCTATTTAATGCCCTGATTAGGATATAAGTTAAAAAGATTTAGAGTAGGAACATACCTTATTTACTACTACCTGCATAGCGACTAGCTTGTCCTCTCTAATATTATTAGGTACAATTCGCGGCTCCTATATAGATATTATTACTTCCTGGGTCTTGTACTCTATATTAATACTAATCACCGCACGAATATCCCCGTTGGATCCAAGAATATATTTATCGGCTAAATACTTTAAGTCCTTCGCCTTCTGTAAGTATGCTATCTCAAGAACGACCCCTGGATAATTAGCCTCGGAATGTCGAAACTAGCCGTTGGGATCATGGCTTCCGAATTGTGGTTCTTCTTTAAAATTGATAGTAGCTAATCTATTAGATTCTACCTCTCTTGCGAATTCCGCGGATTGGCTGTCCCCATGGGATATAGATCTTAATTAGTACTATAATACTTTAACAATGCTCTTGGTAATAGATTCATATATTAGCGTGGGCATTCAAAGGATAAATCTGCTTATTAAGGGGAAGTAGTTATATCTATATATTTATATTAGCATTATTAGGCAGGAGGTAGGATAGTTATACCAAAGCTTATACTTCACGAAACCTAATAAAGATTTGTTATTATCACTTTAAAGACGCCGCAGTAGATCTTTATACCCTTCCAGTTCTAAGGTGTACTTAGACTAACTATTTATCAAAATGTTTCCCACTTTCCGGCTCTTGATTTCCTTGAGAATAGTTAATACTAATAACCTACTCTTCTTGTCAGTTAGAGGTGGTGTTAATAGAGGGTGGCTAAAGCTTTTGGGAGGCGTTTTATATAGTTAGATGCTTATAGTATAGCGATGCAAGAAGACTAGTTCTAGTAGATAGTAATGCTTAATATCTTGATATAGTAGATATAGTAGTTAATATTTTAGAAGCGGCATCCCCCCTAGCCCCCTAGCCTGGCCTAGTGCCCTACTAGCCCTAAAATTAGATGATTAGTTACTAGCGGCAGTGTATAGTCACCTGCACGTTACTCTAGGAACACTAAGATTTTGGGCGGTTTTGGATTAGGATAAGCATTACCTGCTATAGCTATTTGCGCAAGCTATTACTACCCCCGACTAATATATTAATTTAGGCTATAGCCCTCTACTAGCTATTATGGGAGTCGCGTGCTACGAGCGCTAGGCCTTAATTTAGGCATTATAGAAGTAGAAGCAAGAAGGGGAGAGAGCAGGAGAGAGATAGAGAGGGGGAGAGAGAGCAGAAAGGAGAGGAAGAGCAGGAGAGGGGAGGGGGAGAGACCCTTAGGATTTGTCGAGATTCGCGTTTATTTGCTCTTTACAAGTATAAGATGCTTATTCTTAGTGGAAGATTTAGTAGTTACTTCCACTTTAAACTCGATACTATCTTTATACCACCTGCTGTTTTTCCTAGTCTTAGGTACTTTAATTATAATCTAGATAGTTTTGATACCCTAAATAATATAGTTCTTGATTTTGATTAATCCTTATTTTAATTGCCCGAATTTGCATAGTTGCAACATGTTAAACTATTTCTACTAGCTTTTTACGACTATAGCAGGGGTTATTATAGTATAGTGCGTGTCTGTGGAGTTTACCAAATGCTTTAAGACTTAAAAGAACTTAAAACTATTAGCTATATTAGCAAATTTCCTACGGAACTAGGTATATATCACTAGTTAAAGCCTCCGAAAGTCGACCTTGAAAACCGTACCTATAGGCTGGCAGAAATTAGGAAATAGTATTCCTCTAAATATACTATCTCGAATATTATATAATTTAATAGAACCTAAGCTGTTATGCTATTAGGACTATACTATAATAATCTATACGTGTAACCTTTATTTTAAGATTGCGGCATAGGGCGTAAGGTATAGCTATAGAGATAATCCGGCCTTTCTTGCTTTTAACTGATTTATGTGGGGGTAGGAAAATCTTGCTAGCTAAAGGGTTATATTTTATTTATTAGATGATTAGATTATTCTATATATATTCTAGGCGCGGGAGAAGAGGCGTCACTTTGGCGGGGTATAAGTTATATGTTATATAGCAAAGTTATTTCTTAAGATAATTAATTTGATATATATTGCTTATAACGCTGGAATAAGCTAAAGTCTAAAAAAAAAGAATTCCACCTTATAAATTATATCTATTATGCCTCCATATAGTATATTCTAAACTATCTCCCTGCTCTAGGTGTTGGCGCATAGACGGAGTGTTGCTCTCTGTGGCTTTATGCTTCTTTATGTATTATTAGGAGCGCTGGATTAATACACAGATTAGAAGATGTGCTATAAACCTATTCAAGCTATTTGCGTTTAGACGGAGCGTTGCTCGGAGCATTGCTATCTATAGCTTTGCGCTTCTTTAATTCTTCCGCCGTCATCAGGAGCACGGGATTAATAAGTAGATCGGAAGATCTGCTATAAACCTGTTTAAGGTGGCAAATAAGAGATGCTTTATTCGAAATGGGTTTTGTGTGACATAAGCACTGCTTATAAGGGCAGAAGTACTTAGCCGTGCTGTGGCTTCTATTACAGTGTCGAGTAAGGTCTCTTTTTCCCGCAAAAGGTCTCGAATAACGTTCGCAAGTTGGATAAGGACATAGGAGTTCTGCGCGGACTTGAGCATGAGCTTGCTTTTGATGCTGACTTAGGCCACCCTCGGTTGAGAAGGATTTATCTTTCCTTGGGCAGCCGTTCACCATGCAATAGTATCCGCGGCCATGAGCTTGTTTTTGATGCCGAGTAAGGGCGTCTTCAGTCGAAAAAGGCTTCTCCTTTTGTGGGCAATCGTTAACTGAGCAATGATACTGGACACGAGCTTGCCCATACTGAACAGCACATAACACGCGAATGCTTTCCAGTAATCTGAGCCGTTGCGCCTGTGATCGATCTATTGTCTCGAACATAAGTTCAGATACCAAGAGTCTCAGCCGGACCTTCTAGCGCCTCGGTCCCAAGCTTATATTCCCCTAGATTTTCAAGATAACGCACACCTTCGGATTTTATCTAGTCCTCTCGGTATTTTCGGCTTGCAATATCTTGTAAGCGCTGCAGAGTCGTCTTTGTCTTATCTTATGCCTTTTGTATAAGGGGCTTAATTGCCTTTCCTCTCCTTAGTTCTCCTAACTCTCTATAAACTGCAAGATATTCTAGGTCCTCCTTAACTTTCTATAATACCTCTTTTAGGGCAATATATAGTGCGCCAGGAAAGAAATCAGTGCCTATACTAAGCAAAGGCTATAGACGCTTAGTCTTAGCAGATCTGTGATAAAAGAGGCTCTATATATTAATTCCGGAGTGTTTATTTAGATAGTGGGCCTAAAGCGTCTTTAGATTCTTGTGGCCTAATATTAGACCCTTCTCTCCCTATATAGTGGATTTTAACTATAAGTTAGCCAAAAATGTTTCTAATTAAAATAAGATCACTTACTATCTAAGCAGTTTGCTGCTCCGCGCCGAACTAACTAGATGTCTATACCCAGTATAATATATAAGGTGCTTTAATGCAATATTACTTCCACTATAGCACTATATTTGGATCTGCTCTTCTTTTCTTTTGCCGCAGGACTTAAAAGACCTAAAAAGAGGAAGGTGTAAAGAATTATCTTTAAAGGGTATTTCAAGGACCTAGCAGTTAAATCCAAGCCTAGAGCGAAAAATGGCTTCCGGCTTGCAATTAAACGCCCCATCTTTAAAAGCTAGATAAAGGAAAAGCATTATTAGGCAGAGATGAGGATATTTATAATCTTCCTAGAGAGTAAGTTAAATGCTAGAGCTATTAGCTATAAACTACTATTTTTTTTAGTAGTAAACTTATAATTAGTCTTCTTCTTTGCGGTCGCCCTTTATAAGGTTAAAAGTTATAGTAAGACTTATTGCTAGAGGATCATCCCCTTAACTCCGTGAAAGATAAAATTTACAGTCCTACAAGTGATTAGTAGGAGTCTTTTAAAATATAATTCTATAAGTATAATAAACCTTATAAGTTAACCCTTTATTACTTTTCCGGTACCTATCTAACTTAATAATAGCACCTGGCCGAGCAGCTATATATGCAAGAATAAGGAGAAAAAACGCTATCTAGATACGAAATTATTCTTTCTAATAGTTATAATAATCTTCTTTCTATAGATAGTAGAGAAGTGTATCAAGATCCTAAGTGTCCATTATTGGCTTTGCGCGAGCTGCACTTCTTAAGGCTAGTGACTCTTTTAACTTGGTCTTAATATACTAAACCTAAGTTAAAATTTTAACTAGAAGATAAGATAAGGGAAGTATTAACTTACTTGCTTCACTTTAGCTAAAACCTCTTTAGGGATCCTTACACTATATTTCTGTTAGTAGGCTATTGCAAGACAGGTAATATATATAGTCAAAGTAGTTATAGATAGACAATCGCCGATCTAGCCGGAATGTTCGATTACTAGCGCTTTAAAGAATGCTTTTTCCCACTTAGCATCAGGAATTTAATTTGCTAGGATTATATCATATCCTCTACTAGTTAGTTGGGCAACTGTAGGGACGTATCGCTCGCTTATTATGTGCTCGATGTGCTCAGCAGATTCAAGCAGTTGCTCTTAGGAAAGTGTAACAGCTGCTAAATGCTTTTTCTTTGGCTTCCCCATCTTTTATGTTAGAAAGAGCAAAAATGACTTTGAAATAGGATTGCCTAGCAAAAATTCGAATATGAAAGAGGGCAAGTGAATAATAGGAAGAGGAAGATGATCCGAAGATCCTTGGGAAAAGAGAAGTATATTTAGAAAAATAATAGCTGTCACCTACGGTGTGAATGGCATACTCTCCGAATAATGCACTGCACTCAATAACTGAATACGGTTATCTGGAACACCATCGCGCATACATGTGTTAGTAAGGCAGCTGCTTTTAGTAAACAAGGTTGCGGGAAACAGGAATCCGGAAGCGAGTTCTAAAAGTGGCGGGGCACATATATTAGAATAAACAACTTTTCTAACTCAAGAAAACCATGGCACTCTTGGTTTAGTGGTAAAATCAGCGCTTCCCATACTTTAGTATGCGCTGGCCCCGGGTTGTGAGTTTTATACCAATATTCAGTACTTATTACTTTGTCTAATACTTTTCCAGCGATTCCCGGAGGGTGCACAATTGATTTTATTTTTTTGCTAGATTTTTACATTTCGTCTAAACACGATTTTCTTTTTGCCAAAAGTGAGTGGCGTGGGCGTGGCACAACCGCAAAGCGGTGACAAATAAGCGAGAGCCAACTTAGGGCCATATTGGCAAAGACAATCTGGCATAATCTGGGTAAAATCCGAGCCTCAGATTATATTTGCCAATAGATCGGTATAATCTAAGAAGTTATATAATCTGAGAGATAATCTACCATACAAAAAAACATAACCCCAAAATCGAGTTTATGCTCTCGTACAATCTGACTAGCGCTAAATCGAGGGTTTTGACCCTTTTGCAGCACCCTTTTATAGAATATTTAATTAATAATTAATAATTAATTAATTAGTTAATTGTAATTATATATAAGTAATTAATTGTACTTATATTAAGAGTTATAATAGCGGTAGAGAGTATATTACGCAATGCGCGCAAAATGCCCTGAAAATGCCCTGAAGAGTAGACTAAGAATGCGCTGAAAAATGCATGCGAGCGCTATAAAATTGCAATGACTAAGTAGACCCACAAGCTTCTAATCTGCCTCTATAATCTGGTGAGGGTTTAAATAATCTAGGGCCAGATTGTGCTCTCAGATTATGTTTGCCAATATGGCCCTTAGCCTTTTGTGCAACCGGAACATCTTGCCGCATACCTTCCTTCTATAATAACTCCGAACTCTATTGATTTGTTAATTTATAACTAGTAAGCTAGCTTATTACCAATACTCTGATTAGCTTATTTAATTTCAAATTTTAGTTCATTGGCTGATATAAAAGCCTCCAGCTGACTACCAGATCTCTAACTATTTAATAGCTAACTTATTAGCAGACTTATTAGCACCTCGCCTCGCTCTTTTTAGTAACTAGCACGATTTGCAAGCTTGATATCCTTTAGGTAATAAGCCCACATGTCTGGTATCCAAGCTTCGGAGTATTAAATTCTCTTCTCAATTTGCTTAGTATAATTTTCGACTATAATATAAAATCGCCACTATCTCCACGGGATCCGCCGACTATAACTTTTATACCAAAGCATAGTAATCAATCAAGCTCGTCTTTAGGGTCTTCCTATAGTGCAAGATTCTCTATACCACCTGGAATCACATGGATATGAAATTGGATCCACCTTATACAATTACCTACCCCTCACATTCTCAGAGATGCTTTGGACCAATCCACGAGACAAGTCCCTGCTATCAAAATCGGCTCCAACGCTTATAATCTATATCTCGAAGTGCGTACTCGCTAGTCTCGTTCACACGCAAAGCAGCATGTCTCTCAACTATTATTCTATATATAAAATTTGAAAAACTTCAATCTAGCACTTGAAGTCGTATCTTTTATTATTTCTTCTATATATCTTCTAGAGAACCTCTTATTTATCACCTATAAAATCTCCTAGTCAGGTTCATGCATTGAAAGAAGTAAACTCCGGGATTCCAGGGTATCCCTTGAATTTTTCTCTAGGAGTAATTTTAAGAGTTTAAAACGTGGAGTGTTAAATATCCTATGGCATATGCTAAGACATTAACAACTATCTATTTAAGTTAATAGTTCCCATCGCGTTGTTGACTTCAGTCTTCGCTTCGTCGCTGGCTTTATTAGCGAGGGTGAAACCCGATTTTTCTGTTACTAGGGCTTCGAAATTCGAAAATTGGAGTTCTGTCGGCTTCACTATGTGCTGAACTCTTCGGGGCTCTGGATATTAAGCTAGAAATGCTCTCATCTGTGAAAGTTGACGGCGAAGGAAGCTTTTGTGTTGGCAAGGAGTAAGTTTAAGGGCTAGTCATGTGACTCGCTTCATTCAGGGGTAAAAGAGGAGTGAACTTGGCGAGGTTTACCCTCATTGATAGTCGCCGTCGCCCAAGCCTAGAGGAGTGAAATTTTCCTAAATAAGCAGCTATCGACTCATCTTCGTATCTTATTTTACGAAGTATACAATATCGAGCTCCTATCTCCTTCGTAAAACACGAATTACTGCTACTCATCGCATATGTCAGCTATCCACTCAGTCAGCCTGATTTCTCGACTCATCTCGCTTTTAGCTATTTACACTGCCAAAATATCAAGGCAGACGATCTGAACAAAATAGTAAGCTCTGTCAACGCGGTAATAATATACAGGCTCGTAAAATCGGCTTTGAACTCGTATAGTTTACTGCATCCTTCTTTGAAAGGTGCATATCGTAAAAAGAGCAAGGACACCGATCTATACGTACGCTAATATGCATGTTGCCCCGACGCCTTTCTTACTCCGTACTGATCTAATCTTGTGTGCCAGGGTTCTAACTTCCGCTTTAGGTAATCAGCTGGAGCGGTTGGCTTTGCCTGAGGCGTGAGAATGCATCGGACTGCCAAGACTAGCAGTCGCTCATTATTAGGGTCCCGCTCATTGGAGTAAAAACTAGGAGCGAATGCGACGACGGCTATCACGTGAAACGCTAAATGGACGATTACAGTAGCTCCGGTTTAAAGTTCTGACAGTCCCGGGCCGGGTGGTAGTGAAATGCAACGGCTTTTAACAGACGACTTGTAGACTGACAAGTCAACGAGGAACATTTAAAGAGATCGCAATAGTGTATATTAGAGCTGTTTTGCCCCACAACTTCCTAACACCCTCTGACTTGCATTAGCTTAGCATTATACCTAATCTAGCTATGCGTTTTATATTCTCTTAGCATTATCTCTCGAGCTGTTTTAGTAAAAAGTACTCGTATAGTGGGTCCAAAACACCTTATCTGACTTTTACCCCTATTTTTATATAAGGATCTACAAGGCCTTTACCTTTTTGGGTCAGGAACGAGCAGATGTGGAGTATACGCGAAGTCGTCGTACGTACGACGACTTTTCCATGAGGTTTACAGAATTAGTTTAGCCTCGCTTAATTTGTTGTGGCATTAGATATACTTCTAGCCAAATTAAGGTTAATTCGTCGTGTTCTTGAGTAGGGCAAAACAGCTCTATTAATAAAGATGGAAAGAGTAAATGGCACTTGTACCCGTTTTTCTAACCGGCCCTGGCCACTACAGAGTACAGTACAGTACGGTAGTATCACCCGTTAACCTCTTGGCTCGCTTGGCTCTTGCGAAGAAAGATCTGCCGGACCTGGCGCCCTAGCCGCACGGAAAGTTCGCCGAACAGAGCCGGGGCCATCTTGTTTCCCGATCACCCCCTGCGGAAGTCCCTACGTGAATCGTGATCGCTGATTGATGAGCCATGCATGAATCAGCCCCATTTTTTGACGTATGCGGTAGAGTATAAAAAACGTGCTCCTACTCCTGGCCCGTGCATGGAACCCCGAACTTTTTAACGTATTTACGAAGTAGATAAATTTAAGGATTTGCCGTTACCCCAGGAATCCCTTCCTGCTCCTACTCCAGTACTCCACTGCGTACTCTACTCGAGTATCCCCCCTCGGGACTCCGGGGGAGGTTTTTCTAACCCTGCCTGCCGGCTACTCCGGAGGCAGACCGAGGCTTGAACAGCTGGGAAATTTCCGAACTTTCGAGCAGTCTCGCCATTATCACCAGGCATACCTTACTGTACCACTACTGTGCGAGAACTCCTCCGGTATACCCGTGTGCCTTCCGTACTCCGGAGTCCCTCGGGAGTCCGTATAGAGTACTTCGTATAGACCCCTACGGAGGTACCCCTACTCTCCTCTCGCCCCGCCCCGCCCCCTGCGAAAATCCTTGAAGCACGGCCACGGCCCTGAATGCG
>QGML01000471.1:0-16973 GCA_007825375.1 Lachnellula willkommii | reverse complement strand
GCTGGGGAGAATAATGGGGCGGTGGAGATGGGTCGGGTTGTACAGGTGCGGAGATCTGGTCTGATACCAGCACGCGGCGACGCGGTCAAGGCTGTCGAGGAGTATCGACAACGAGTCGGCGTCTCTACGGAGCAGATTTTGAGATACCTTAATAGCGATGATAAGTCGGGCGAGGACTTGAGAAGCAACATGAGCAAGCTTTCGGAAATACGCGCGGCGCATGAGTTGATGATGACCAAGCTGGCTCAACTTCTCGAGGCTGAAAGCAGTACGAATAAGGTCGACTAAGGGCATGAGATAGAAATGTAGTAAGTACAGTATAGCATAAGGGGAACAGCTTTATCTTATACACGTACAGCTATTACTTATGCTCCGAGAACCACACATTATAGGTAGGTAGCTCGTTAACTCTAAATATTAGATGTTTTTGGACTTGACCTGTTAATTTTGGGTTTATATCGCCATTAGTTACTCAATAATGTACTCGTACTGATAAGCCTATAGTCTATTCCTAGTCTTAGTAAGCTGTAACCATATTTATTTCGATAAATGGGGGCATATTCGGCCGATCGGCTCATATTCTAAGGCGTGATTTTCCTGCAGTTGTCGTTATCACTAACCAAAACACCACTTTATAAATCAACGAACAAACTGCATTTCCTTAATATTTGCGTTATATTTCCTGATAATTGTGAGTCTCTAATTTTCAGCAAGCTGTTTTAAATTAAATCCATCATCATGCCAACAGAATTTATCAGCGCAACGTTCCCAAACGCATCTACTGAACTTGTTCCCATCCCCGACGCAGGTATCGACCCTGATTACCTCACCCGCTACGCTAGATCACTTGACGACTACGAGTTCAACTACACGCTCGTCCCTTATGGCTCATCCTACTACGACCCCTTCACAATCGGCGCAACCATCGCAGCCGTAACCAAGAACCTCAAAGTCATCATCGCGCTGAGACCAAACACCCTCGCCCCAACCGTCGCCGCAAAGGCCCTAGCAACACTCGACCAGCTCAGTCGCGGCCGCGCCGTCGTCCATTTCATCGCCGGCGGCAGCGACGCCGAGCAGGCGAAAGAAGGCGACTTCCTGAACAAGGAAGAGCGGTACGCGCGCCTCGAGGAATACATCAAGATCCTCCGCCGCGCCTGGCAGTCCGCCGACCCCTTCGACTGGGACGGGAAATACTACCAGCTCAAGCAGTTCAGCAACCAGGTCCGTCCCGTCAACGGCACGATCCCTGTGTCGGTGGGGGGTTCGTCTGACGAGGCGTATCGTATTGGTGCTCGCTCGCCGATATCTTTGGGCTGTGGGGAGAGCCGCTCAAGGAGACCAAGGAGCAGATTGATCGCATATACGCGGAGGCTGAGAAAGCTGGGCGCGCTGAGAACGACCGTCCGCGCATCTGGGTCACGTTCCGTCCTATCGTCGCGGAGACGGAAGAGCTGGCTTGGGCGAAAGCGCACCGCACTCTGGAGGCTCTGAAAGGGGGAAATCCAGCTGCAAATGGAGCGGCCAAGATACAAACTGATACCCCTGATAAAACTACGCCGCAGCCGCAAAACGTAGGCTCGCAACGCTTGCTGGAAATCGCTTCTCGTGGTGAGGTGCAAGACCGCGCTCTTTGGTATCCTACTGTTACCGCGACGAATGCCCGTGGCGCGTCCACGGCTCTGGTGGGATCTCCGCAGACTATTGTGGATTCGATTCTTGATTATGTTGATCTTGGAGCAGAACTGATCTCTATTCGGGGTTATGATAACCTTAATGATGCGATTGATTATGGACGTTACGTGCTGCCAAAGGTGCGAGAAGCGCTGAAGGTGCGAGAAAGTCAGTCAAAGTGATCTGAATGGCAACTAGTTTGATATGAGCATTAAATGTAGACTTGCTGCAAGTTTTTCTGAGCAGTTAACTACTGAAGTATTATTTGAGTAAAATGAACCATTTTCACACGTTATAAAGATGGCTCTACTTAATTTCTAGAATGAGAGCTAGATTGTGACGTCTTGAATATATGGAATTATATGATAAGAATATAGTTTGAAAGATGTTTGCTACTTTATCCTGGTCTAGTGCTACATCTCACTGAAAGCTAGGCCAAGGGCGTCTTCTTAACGGAAATGGATTTTCTGGTGTACTTGAGACCTAGGTTTTCGAGTTGGAATTCATCGTCTCACTATATCCATACTCGACCTTTCTTTCACTAGCCAACTCGGGCGCAGGGATGGAATTGCTGTGGTTATAGTCAATAGCGTAGATACTCGCAAATTTCCCGGGTTATTTGTTCATCAGGCATTTTTCGAGTATTCATATGGGATGGTTAATAACGAAGCTACGATAAAGAGTAGTTCAGCGCTAGTGAAGCATGGGTCTATCGAATTGCTTGAAGTCCCTACCCAGAACAAGGCCGTAGAATATGATCCAAACCAGAAAGCAAGCGTTTAATTAGCAATGCTTGTGTTGAAATTGACGAGAGAACTTGGAAGAGGGTGCCGATTATATGATGAAGGGCCTTATCCAAAGAGCGGACGAATGCAAGGGTACCACATGCGGTTTCGTTATTGCTAACCGGCAAAAAAGAAGCTCTCTCTTCTTTATTCTAGGGCATCTATTCCGAGAATAAATTACTTTACCCTCCCTTAGCCATCCCTTATAAATAGCATTAGATAAAATCTCTCAAATAAGCTTAAGTCGGCATACTTTAACTAAGAGACTTTCTACTAAATATATCAATATCAAAACTATACTCTACGCCTAAAGACTACTTATAACAAAAACGACTTTCACGATGTCTTTATTCACTATTCCAAGCATAAGCTCATCTCCAATAAAGAATCAACCTTTGATCTCCAGAACGCCGCTCCTATTAGGCAAACCCACACTACCCCAAGATCGCAGGAAAACAAAGAACGCACCGTTTCTGGATAGCTGGCTATATTGGTAGTAAGTATATTTGCGAATGCGAAAGCCTGTGAAGTTAAGGTTTCTTGTCTAGGTCTCAAAGGACGAGTCAGGAAGCGCAGCTATATGTGGTGTTTTGCACTTCAATGTATCGCTGCTCATCTCCGTTAATTATCAGCTCGGTGTTGGAGAAATGGATTTATTTCTTACTAGGACTAGATTGAAAGAATTGACCGTGGCACATCTTAAGGTGGCGAGAAAGAAGTCTTAGAGTTTTACCCCTAATGTCTCGCTTAAGGCGGAATACTCACAATTACAGTACCCCTGTGCAAGAAACTGCTGCCTTTTCAAACTCAACGTCCGAATATTCAAGGCCCAAGGGCTCACAGGCATGGATGTACATTGTTTCTTACTCGTTGTATAAGTACCCTAAAATGATTGCACCCACGACTGAATCTGTTTTCGTTGCTACTCTTTCAAATTTTCAATGAGACTACTTTTACTCCTTGCTCCATTTCGATATTTCAGTTCAACGGCTACCACTTTCCGGATGCCCCTGTTTAATGTTTGACGTCACGTCCTTGGTCTCTTGACAAGGTGAAAGAAGGGGTGCGGTGTGAAGTGTAGTCCTTGCTTGGGTTGCGTGGGTATTCTAGTGTGGAAATTTGCAATTGGTTTTGGTTTTGGTGGAATGTCTAAAGCTGGTCAAAGGAGAAGTTGGTAAGAGAAGTATAGGTTTGGCTGGGGTCGAGTTGATGGATGGGAGAGAAGGAGCGAGAAATAGGCAATAGGTGCAAATTCGGAAACATCACACTGAACGAGAAAATTAGCCAAGACATATTTTGATATTAAGATCAATAGCAACAGTAGTGGTATCTCATATAACAACATCATGCATGTCCCTGCTTCCTCTTTTTCCTTAGCATCCGCTTCTTTTGAATAATCGACCCACGCTTCGACACCTTCACGTCATCGCGTGGGGGTGATGCCGTCCTCGAAGCTACAGCCTTCTTGGACTTCTTGCTAGGCGCAGGAGCATCATCTTCACGCTTCCTCTTCGGCAAAACCTTGTCGAAGGACTTCTCTGGTTTCGATTCAGGACGGCCCTTCTTGCCCTTCATCCCCTTCCGCGTTTTAGCCATGATCGTGTCCTTCCTCGGCGCCATCTTCTCCTTAGCGGGCGCGTCGCCCTTTTCACGTGCGTCTAAGACCTCCTTAGACCTGATCCTAGCCTTCTCTTCGCGCTCCTTACGTCTCGACACAACCTGTGCATTCTCAATAGCAAACTCGG
The DNA here is from genome assembly GCA_007825375.1 of Lachnellula willkommii. Lineage (NCBI taxonomy): Eukaryota > Fungi > Ascomycota > Leotiomycetes > Helotiales > Lachnaceae > Lachnellula > Lachnellula willkommii. The sequence goes on along the minus strand of QGML01000471.1, from coordinate 12,769 downwards.
TGATGAGACGCTGTTTCTTCCCACTGGCATTTTCCACCGCGTGGCCATTGAGCCATCGGAGGCCCATGAGTGCCCAGCGGTGAGAACTATATTCCACGAATCCATATCCACGACTGCGTCCCGCGCCACTTTCCTCGGAAACCTTGGCTCCCTCGCGGCCCTCAAACACGATCTTAGCCTGACGAACAATTCCCTTGCCCTTGGACTTCCTCTGCTTCTCAGCATCCCGCATATCGTCACCACCACGAGACTCTTCTTCCTTTGAAAGCTGAGCTCGTAGACCACCTTTGACATCTTTTGCGAATCCGACCACAGCTTCTCGTGCAAGAGCTTTGAGGTCCTTGGAGTTGATGTTTCGGGGTAGATTGCGGATCGAGAGACGGGTTAGGGAGAGATGGAGCGTGGGGTTGTTTTGAATGAGCTTCTTACGCTGCGAAGCACTATCTTCTCGCATCTTGACTTCAGACGGTGCAAGCATTTCATACAGTGCGGTACCAGCAGCGACAGTACCTTCCGACAATAGGTAAAGCTTGCGCTTATCTTTGTCGCGATCATCCCTAAAGCTCGTCCCCTGTTCCGTCAACTTGACAGCAGTATCCTTCTCCACCGCCTTTGCAATTTGCATCACACGGCCATCAATTGTGTACATCCCAGCTGAGTCGGCATTCTCGTCTTCGAGGAGAGAATGTTTGACTTTGGACACAGCGGCGTTAATGGCGTTTGCACCGCTGGGGGCACCGCGGGGTGCGTTGCGAAAACAGGAATCCGCGTCTTCGACTTTGAAGAAGCAGACGAAGCCTGTGCCTTTTGGCCGGGCGGTTGCGCGGTCCATTACGACGCGGGCGTAACGCACTGGGCCGAATTGGCTGAAGTGTTCTTTTAGGTCGGCGTCGAGGGTCGTGAAGGGGAGATTGCGGATGAAGAGGGTGGTGGAGTTGTCTGTTATGAGGGTCTTTTGGGGCTTTATGTCTTCAGGCTCTTCATCGGATTCTGAACTTTCCAGGTCGCTCTCTTCGTTGTCCTTTTCTTCAATATCAGAGTCCTCTTCGTTGGATAGGTCAATCTGCTCGGCTTCCTCCTCGTCTTCTGACTCTAGTTGATCGCCAAAATTCTTGAAGAAGTTTGCAACATCGTCTTCCTCGTTTTCGGATTTGGGCTCCTCATCTGCCGCTTTCGCTCCACCATCATCGCTCTCGTCCTCCGAATCGGAGTCCGCATCTTTCTTTTGCTTCTCCCAAGCTTCCTTCTCTACAGCCCAATCAACCGCCAACATTCTCCCATCCACTGTGATTCCATTGACTGCAGCCAAGGCCTTTTCTGCATTTTTCTTGCCCCGCATAACCACAAAACCAAACCCAGCCTGTGTATCCTTGACTTTGGGAAGTGTAGAGTGCTTGACCTTGCCAAATTTCTTGAAGAGTTCTGCCAATTGCTCGGTTGTCTTGATACTCCAGGGAAGATTTCGGATGATCAGCTTGGGTGATTTTCGAGCCTCCGCCATCTCCTCCAACCGGGCCTTTTTAATTGCAGCTGCCTCTGCTGAGATGGTACTCTTTTTCTTTCCGCCCAAAGCCCCATCCTTGGTAATTTCGCGAGACCGTGGTTGTGCAATCTCAATGCGCATGTTTCGACCCAGGAATTTCTGGCCATTGAACTCATCCACCGCTCGTTGAGCATCTTCTGCATCTGCGAATGTAACGAATCCATAGCCTTTTGACTGCTTGGTCTCGGTGTCCATAACCACAGTCGCATGTTTAAGCGGGTAGCTTTGAGAGAACAATTCGGTCAATTTGTCGCTGGTAGCGATGGCGGGGAGGGAGCGAACGAAAAGCGTGCGGCGAGCAGAAGCATTTGTTTCTTTTCTTGCTTTCTTGGAGGGCCGGTCTGGATCATTTTCGGAGACTGCTGGTGCTACAGCTGGTGCATCAGAGACATCTTCAGGAAGACGCTGTCTTTTTCGTGAATCTGCCATTTTCGTGGAGTTGATTTGGCTGTTTGCTGGGGCTGAACGATTGAAATAGAAAAAATACAAAAGTCGGCGATATAAATTTCCCACACGTGACGCACCAGGTGTGGAGTGGAGCTGCTAGAATCACAAGGAGCTTAGCGCATTCACTAGCGCGGTCTGACGATCAAAGGCGACACCGGCTTGATCCTAATCCCTCATCCAGCGCTCTCGACCTCCATCGATCGATTGACTACCGTACCTGAGGCAGGTAGCAACAACAACAGCAACCCAACGACGACCACATACCTACATACACTGCCAGTTTCTCTCGTCACCATCGAATACATATCACGATACTGTACCATACACATACAAGGCTGGCTCTTGGTGCCTCGCTCTGGTGTGCGCCGCGTGGGCCTTGCGACGAGCATCTGGTGGTCTCGCTGTGAATTCTCATCTCCCGCCCTTCTCCCAGCCTTGAGAACAAGCACAAAACACCGCATTCTACCATACAAACCATTTTCATTCGTTCCGCAAGTCGGACTTCAATTCCGGTACATACCACTCGATACCCCCTCTCGTTTTGAGACGGACAGCGACGCATTCGACAAACATCAATTTTACGACTCTTACGATCATCTCACCACCTTCCGCACCAGCAAACAAAAGCATCCTCGAGACCCTTTGTAACCCACCCGACCTCCCTTTAAGCCTTTATTAGCAACGAATTCACACTCGACATGCCTTCTGATCACCCACAGACACCCGAAAGTCCCTCTCAATCCTCTTTCGGCCCCTCCGACCTTCCTCGAAAACCCATCACCTCTCCCCAATTTTCCAACTCCCTCCCCACACCCGCACACAGCATCAACGGCAGCATGTCATCTTCAGAGCCCCAGATTCTCGAGGCAAACACCCACGATGAACCTTCGAACAAGCGCAAGCGTGACGTAGAAGACCATGGAGATCGGGTCCAGAAGAAAGCTCACGTCGAGGACAGCAGACTCAGTATCGAAGACCTCCATTTGGATGTCGGCGAAAAATACCTTCTCTGCAGAACTCGTAAGGCTCCCTTCTTATTAAGAGATCTTCCACTTTTTCTACTGGTAGTGGTATAAAGAAGTCCCTCCCATCAAGTCCCCTGCAATTAATTTTCAGATGCACTTGGTTAACACGCAATCTGATGTGCAGCACACCCTGGCCAAACACCCTCACTATCTCAAGATCTCTTTAAACGCTACTCGCTAGAAAGCATCGCCAAGTCCGTTGCAAGGCAAAAGCCAAATGGTGAAAAGAATGCTCTGCGGAAGACCTACAAGAACTTCTTCAAAGCTCTAGAGCTGAGTGGCGACCCACAAGTGGACAAGAAAGAAGTGAATGCTCCGGGTACGCTGTCCGCCATGTTGGCACAGCCTGATGAACAATGGGACTCTGAAATGGTTCGGGGGCATGAGATGGACAAAGGTCTTTCAGACGCAGTGAATACTAGCATAGGCAAAGCTTTGACGATGGCAAGAGGGAAGATACCAAAGGTTGCGTGGAACCCTGCGATACTCGGCGAGGTGGCGGCTCCATCTCAACTGCCCGAACCCGCCAAGGGCCTCCACAGTGGGAACAGGACGCCGATTCCGCATGCTGCAGCGGCTGCCAGGGCTGGCAAGGCAGATATTCCCCGTCCCAAGCGTAATGTGAAGAAACGGTCATATGGTGATGCAAGTTACGAAGGCTATGGAGAGGGCTATGTTGACGACGACAACAATCACGACGTGGGATACTCAACCGGAGAGGGAGAAGACAGAAGTGGCCGTAAACGACCCAAGAAGGTTGGTAGCTTGCTATACATGTATGCGCAAGATTCATAGCTAACAAACCCGAAAAAGACTGGTCCTCACTCCTTCCAAGGCCCTTCCGGACCCATGCGCCAAAACAGCTACGGCCCTGGCATGGTTGGAGTTTGATAAACTGCAGCAGACTGTCCACTACGACTCTAAAAACTCTACAGATACGGTCATTTGCTTGATACGATAACGCGAGGATAAATGGATATCTTCCAGGTGCACGTTGCGCTCCTGTCTGTATGTTGGTCAGAATGCTCACAGAAGAGCTTCGAAAGATGGCATATCGGACAGGAACTGGTGGCCTGATCCAAGAATAACGTTCTGCAGTCCTACCGCACGAGCCTTCAAGGCTCTGCACTAAGTTTATGATGGCAAGCTCTTTGAGCTGCCTCCGGCGTTTGGGTTTCTGACGTTAGCAAGGTGTTTGGGTCGGGCTTTAGCAGGATTCGATGTTTTCCGAATCACTGCAGCTGAATAAAAGCAGAACATTGAAGCAATGGACAATGTGGTGACGTGGTGACGTGATGTCTGCACAATTGCATCGTGTCTTGCCCGTTTGTTTTTGATGTATTGATCATGTCGACCGTCCCTTCCTTTCCCCTGGTTCTCCTGGTTGACCTTAAATGCGTAGTCCGCACCTGCATAAACAATATCTTTCCGCTCAGCTCTTATTCCAACTTCAACTTCAAAGTCCATCATCAAGTGAAACATCCGTTACATATCCATATTGTCTCTACCACTAATTGAAGTCTATTACTTGGCATCCGCACATCGTGGTAAGCACTAAAATCACATTTATTGTCCCACTCCGCCTAACACATCAAAACTCCATCCAGTTTTTCTGTCTACCGCGGGTTGCTACTTTCACGGGGAAATTCACATTGCGCTACAATTACCACCATGCAGCACACCGGTATCCTGGTGTTCGGGATTTGCCCCATGTTGAAAAAACGCCTCGCTGGCATCGTCCACGTAACCTTGGTCGAAACAGCGACCGAGTTTCGACAATATTTCGATGTATCTTTCCCACGACTTATCATCATCGCAGACGCTGCCATCCTGAACAAAGATACCATCGTCTCTGGCCCTTACTCCCACGCCCGAGCGCTCCTCCCGCTTTATCTTAAAGCTGGTGGGACAATTGTGTTTGGGTACGAGTGGCCTTCCATTTACAGTCCTGACAGGGCACCAGAGAGCATCGACCTGATTTTCAAGCAACTTGGTCTGCTGTGGACCAGAGGTCAAGCTTATAATGGCCAGTTCTTGCTTAATCCCACTGCCCATTCACCTGCTCGTGGGCGGACGTTCCCTCAGTGCTATGACACATATGGAATTATGTTGAAGGGTGCAAAGCCTGAGGAAATGATCTATGTGTACGCGAATGCCATGTCTGTTTCTGGTGCTTATCTATGCTGACCAGTGCAGGCCGGGCCCATATACGAGCCTCGACCTCGCAAAGCAACAGCCACTCAATCCTGACCAAGCGCTTGTTGTTGGAGCGCGATCTCACGTGAACGGGTATGTTGGCTACATTGGAGGAGGTTCACTGGACCAATTTGTGGATATTCTCCTACCATTTTTCGGTACTGGATTCTAGGGGGATCCCGTGGCCCAGCACTCGTAGTTCTTCCACGGCGTACTCGCAAGGTTTTCGGAACGAGTCGTTGGTGTCTACCCACAGTAGGCACAGTAGGATAACGCTATTTGAAAGAGCGTGTTGCGCCATAACATGGATGGTGCACGACTTGTCCAAATCTATATCGTCAGCAAGCTACAGTCATCAACATTCCAAGTGTGCCGATAAAGTTTCATTTCATTCCTCCCACAATATTGGGAATTCTTGTTGCTACGTGGCCTGGATGGGAAATCGGTGTGCTTTCGATATCGTGAACCTGCTGAATTGCATTTACAGGATATGGTACTAAGTGAAGTAATACAACCTGGTTACAGCACACCGGACGCATCAAATCCAAGCACTTACAGTATGATCCTGATAGTGTTTCAGGAAGTTTCCTTCGTTGCACTTCAACTAGCTCGCAGAAATGGATCGGCATCAAGATGTCTCACACTAGGGTAAAATCGAGGTCCTGAAAATTTGCACATTTCAATTCTAGTGATGTTTATATTTATTTTGCTTTCATCGACACTTTTGACATCGTTCTATCGCGAAATCGTATTTCCTTGTTTTATTGCGTTCTGCTGGAAAACTAACTAAATAGTTGCTTTTGGTTCTATTTTTCCTTCTGTCTAGTTTGCTATTGCTGTTCCTGCGCAGCTGATCACCACTTCAAAACTCTAACTAACAACATGGCCAGGTAAATTTTCATCATCGTCAACGATCAGCAAATCAAGTATATACACAAACGGGAGCTCTGGAGTTTCCGCATCTTCTTCTACCGTTTTCTCGAGTGCTTCGATAGTGACAAGTGCTTCGTCCACTAGCTTGAGCTCCTTCGGGGTCAACACGAGCAGCACGATAGCCATAAGCAATTCTGGCTTGTCGAAGGCGCCCTCAAGCAGCCCATTCCCATCAAATGCCCCGACTGGTTCGGCAAACATAACAGGATCTACGGGTTCTGTGTCCTCCTCTGCTACGCCACCCGCTGGCTCGGGCAGCACATTGTCACTAAGCGCTACCTTCCAGTCGGTGGGCCAAAACTCTTCGACAAAGACATCGGCGAGCCAGTCTTCTACGGCCACGGAAAGTTGTAATCCTGCGGCCCCGACCTATACAACTCCTGGAACCGCTACGAATTGCTGCAAATATTATGTCGTTCAGGAGGGCAATACATGCGATGGGATAGACGCTGATTTCGGCATCACTTTTGAACAGCTTAGAGCCTTAAATCCGTCTCTGGATGCAAGCTGTTTTAATCTGCTATCAGGCATAGCGTTCGTACTCCACCACATATGTTCATTAATTTTGTACTAATTGTAACTAGATACTGCGTGGACGGAATTCCGAATAATGTGTCGACGACATTCTCTGCGGCATCTTCAACAGCGTCGGGAAATCTATTCACGTCTGCGACGAGCACACCTAGTATGTGTATCTTTTATCTTCATTCTTCCCTCGTTCTATGCAAGTCATAGCTAACTGAATTAGTTCCCGTATCTACAGGATCAATGTCCCTCAATTCGACGACTTCCTCCGGAGGCCCTTCCACTCCTTTCCCTAGTTCATCCGGAGTGAACCAGACCTCATCAGCTAGTCAGACTACTGCGCCTTTCTCAAGCTCGTCTGGAATAAATGGGACTTCTTCCTTGGGCTTCTCAACCCCTTTCCCTAGCTCGTCTGTACCAAACAAGACTTTGTCAGCTAGCCAGACCGCCACCATTTTCTCGAGCTCGTCTGGAATAAACGGGACATCCTCCCTAGGCCTCTCAACTCCTTTCCCCAGCGCCAGCTCGAACAACAAATTATCGGCTAGCCAGACTATCGCTGCTTTCTCGAACTCGTCTGTGATTTCCTCAGGCCTTTCGACTCCTTTGCCCAGCTCGTCTGGAACGAACCGGACATCCTCCTTAGCCCTCTCAACTCCTCTCCACAGCTCGAACAAGACTTTCTCAGCTAGCCAGACCACTATCGCTTTCTCGAGCTTGTCTTTAATTTCCTTAGGCCTTTCGAGTCCTTTCCCCAGCTCATCTGGCATGAACGGGACTTTATCAGCTAGCCAAACCAGTGCTCCTTTCCCTAGTTCTTCTGGAATGAACGGGACTTTATCAGCTAGCCAAACCAGTGCTCCTTTCCCTAGTTCTTCTGGAATGAACGGGACTTCATCGGCTAGCCAAACCACTACTCCTTTCCCTAGCTCTTCTGGAACAAACAGGACTTCATCAACTGGCCTAACTACTACGCCTTTCTTCAGCTCATCTGAAATCATCGGGACTTCTTCGGGCCCCTCTGCTCCTTTCTCCAGCTCGTCCGGGGCGAATCAAACCTCGTCGGCTGGCTTCTCAACTGGCTCCCCAAGTTCGTCTGGGATAAGCGGGACTTCCTCAGGCCCTTCTCCTCCTTTCCCTAGCTCGTCTAGATCGAATCAGACCTCATCGGCTGGCCCCTCTACTGTTTCCACAAGCTTCTCAGCAACGAGCGGGACTTCATCTGCTGGCATCTCTACTATTCACACGAGCTCTTCTGGAATAAGCCAGAGTTTATCGGCTAGCCTTTCTACGCCTTCGTCGAACGTGTCATCTATAAGCCATAGTCTATCGGCTAGCGCTTCCCCACTTTCGTTGAGCCTATCTTTAAGCCGGAATTTGTCGAGTAGCCTTTCAACGCCCTCTTTGAGCTTACCTCTAACCCCGAGTTTATCGGCTAGCCTTTCGACACCTTCATCGAATTTGTCGTCTATAAGTCAGAGTCTATCGGCTAGCGCTTCTTCACCTATAAGCCAGAATTTGTCGAGTAGCCTTTCAACGCTTTCTTCGAGCTCATCTGTAGCCCAGAGTTCATCGGCTGGCTTTTCGACGCCTTCATTAAGCTTGTCTGGGACAAGCAAGAGTCTATCGGCTAGCGCCTCCACACCTACTTTGAGCCTTTCTATAAGCCAGAACCTATCGACTAGCCTTTCTGCTCCTTCCTCGAACTTGTTTACAAGCCAAAGGCTATCGGCTAGCGCCTCCACACCTACTTTGAGCCTGTCTATAAGCCAGAGTTCATCGTCTAGCCTTTCAGCACCTTCTTCGAGCTTGTCTTTAAGCCAGACTCTATCGGCCAATCTATCTGCCAGTCTTTCGACGCCCTCCCCCAGCTTTTCTGCAAGCCAAATTCTATCACCTAGCGCTATGTCTTTATCAAACCTTTCGTCTATAACCCAAAGTTTATCGGCTAGTCTTTCCACGCCTTCCTTGAGCTTGTCTGGACTGGGCCAAACGTCGTCAACGTTATCGGCAACGGGGACCTTTCCCTTGTCGCAGAGTAATAGTATGACCTTTGGATCAGCACCTACATTCCCCACTGTAGTGCTTCCGACCACTGTTGATCATTCTATATTTAACACTTTGACCTCTGCAACATCATCAAATTTGACTAGCACCCCTGCCGTACAGAGTCCTTCAAGTGCTTCTGCGAGCGCATCCCAGTCTTTCCAACCAACTGCACAGTCAACCAGCAAGAACTCTACAGCAGTAGGATCTTTGTCCTTGACGTTATCGACTACAGGTGGAGCTCCATCGATAAGTCCATCTGTACATTCGAGCATTCAAAACTCTACAGGAACGGGATCCTCGGCCGCATCGTCGAGTCCTGGTGTATCGTCCCAAAGTACCAGTTTTGCGTTCACGCCGGTTTTGAACACGTCTTCATCAATTCCCGTGATATCGCCTACACAAACTTCGGCTTCTCAAAATAGTTCTACTTTGACGGTGACTATCTCGGCCTCGAATGGGCAGTCTGTGTTAAACTCGGCGACTATTTCTGCACCTGTAATCTCACAATCTGCGAACTCTTCGTCCACACTATCCAGTGCAGTGCTTTCCCCACGAGGGATTTCCACGAGTTTTTCACCCCCCTCGTCACTTGCCTTACCTTCGTCAAGCGGGCTTGTCAGCTTCAGTATCTCGGCAACAAGTTCTACCACGTCAAGCAATGGCACGGGGCTACTCTCATCAACACTAGGACCTGTAGGAATTCCAAGTTCAAGCGTGGTCGTCTCGACGACAAGCAACGGCACGGGGCTTGTTTCTTCGACACCTGGACCCGCGGGACCTTCAAGTTCAGGCGCGACCAATACTACATCGTTTAGTTCTTCAGCCACTGGAATTCTTGGACCTGCATCTGCATCTGCTCCGACATCATCGATCCCTGTCAGTACTGAATCAAGTGGACAACCTTCCACAACCGGATTTATAGCGCCTTCCTCTGGCTCTGGCATTACTCCTTCAATATCGTTTTCAGCCAGTTTGAATGCAATCAGTAGCTCGGTTGGAACAGTACCGCCTTCTACCACCGCTGGTTCTTTAACTGTATCCAGCAGCATTGGGATTGGAAACCTTTCTGTTTCTGGCATCGCCCCTTCGGTTTCATTCTCAGCTAGTGCGGCTGTGATTAGCAGTTCGGTTGGAACGGCGCAGCCCTCCACTATAGCTGGTTCTGTAAGCGTGTCCAGCAGCATTGGAATTGGAAACCTTTCTGCTTCGGCCTCTGAAACATTGCTTGTACCGAGCGGATCTTCTCAGCAGTTTATCAGTACCTCGACAAGTTCTATCGAGATCGGAAGCTCTGTTCAGACTCCAGTGTTCAGCTCTACGACTTTCTCTTCTAATGGTACGGGCCTAGCAATTTCGTCTTCAGGACCCCCAGCAACGCTCTCTAGTGCCGTCGAGACCGTGGGACCAGCTAGCGGAACAGCAGGCCCCTCTCTGAGTGGGACGTCTGTTTTGTCAGTGACAACCAATTCAGAAAGCCTTGGCCAACCTTCGACCTCCGCAGCTCAATCAACGGCTTCCATAAGTATCCCGCAGCTTCCTAGTCTCTCTGTTAGTGGGGCGGCTGGGACATCTACAAGTCTGAACACCTTTTTTTCACAGGCCAATGTCACCTCCAGCCTCCAACAAAGCAGTCCGAGAACTTTCGCACCAACTACCGTCTCTACATTTAGCGTAGAAACTACACCCACGTCGGCGCCTACAAGCATACCGAACGTTGTCCCAAGTAGCACACCACTGATAACCGTGCCAAGTATAGGATCAAGCACGAAGTACTTCAACACCTCTGCCCCTGTGGTGACGCCCAGCCTTCCGATTCAGACTACTCCGGTGTTTACAGGAAGCCCTTCGAGTACTTCTACGTTCTCGGTCGTTAACACTAAGATTACTGCAACGAGCCCTACTCTTATCCCGTCGGAAAGCGGAACAATTATTATCAGTGCAACATCGGCTCCAACTGGCTGTGTTGAGAACATCATGCCACCCGGTCCGTTCTTCGCTGGTTTCATAGCTACGCGTGACCAATGCATGGCATTGTGTCAGAGCTTGGTCAGGCAAATGGCCCATTTGAATCTAGTAAGATTGAATTTCACCCCTTCCCATATCCATCAATCACTAACCTGGGCTTGCAGTCGAGATAGAGGATACTGTGTGTCTGTGCATCTACCCGGACAACACTAAACAAAATGCTGCTTCCTGCTCTCTGACACAGACAACAACAGCCGTCGCGGGAAGTTCGATTATTTCACATGTGATTCCAAGCGTAGCAGTGACGTCTACCACACCACCTCCATTCCCCACCACATCAGCTTCAAATACGACAACCGTCTTGAATGTAACATCGGTGGAACAGACTTCCCTCGGAGGTAGTTCAGAGGTCACCTCGGTGGTACCACCTGAAACAACATCGGGACCACCAGTCGCTCCGACCTTGTCTTCTCTGGTAGAGACAACAGTCTTGTCGTCCACTACTGGAGCGCCATGCACGAACGAGTCCTTGACCTCACAATCTGTCACCATTGGTCCGGGATCAGCATCAGCTTCTGTGATAGAAACGTCGTTGTTATCCACCACAGGTGCTCCCCCGACCCTCTCTTCTCTTGTTCCTGTAGAGACCACCATAGAAAGCACCACTGCTTCGCAATCAGTTCTGCCACCAGTTACGAATACCACATGCTCAGACAATCACACGGCTATTGCTTCTACTTCGTTACAGGTCCCAGGGACTACGACCGAGACTACGCCTTACGTCCCAGCCAGCACTACGTCAGGTCTTCCAGTTCCTCCAGGTTCTTTAACGTCAGGCCCTCCAGCTCCACCGGAATCTACTAGCTCAGGGCTTCCAGCTCCTCCAGGTTCTACTACTTCAGGGCTTCCAGTTCCTCCGGGCTCTACTACGTCAGGCTTCCCGGTCCCCCCAAGTTCTACCAATTCGGGTATTCCAGTTCCTCCGGGCTCTACCACTTCAGGCCTTCCAGTTCCTCCAGGTTCTGTAACTTCGTCGTTGCTTACGGCTCCACTGGTCACTATTGCCCCACCTGAGTCCTCGATATCTACGGTTTATACGACCTCGGTTTACACTATCACTTCATGTGCTCCAACGGTCACGAACTGCCCGATTGGACATGTCACAACAGAAACCATATCGTTATATACTACCGTCTGCCCAATCACGTCTGCTCCAACGTGGACGACCTCGACAGTGTACACTACAATTACATTCACAATTACGGCTTGTCCATCGACAGTTGTAAATTGTCCAATTGGTCAAGTAACGACAGATACAATATCTGTGTATACCACGGTATGCCCTGCAGAGCCCACAGGACCGCCTCAGAATTCAGAGTCTCCAGTAGTCGTGGGAGTATTAGTCACTGTCATAGTTGATATCACTGCTGTGATTAACATCAATGGCGACGTTACGGGTAAGTGTCCGCCATCGAACTTCAGACGGAAACTAACCGCATATTCAGAAACGAGCTACTTCACAACTACCTTGACGAGTGATCAGACACATCTTTACAATCAAGCTACACAGGATCAACGTATGTATTCGCTCCCCAAGTATTCAATCACAACTAACTGCCTAATTCTCATAGCCTGCTATGTTTGCCAACTTTCATCGCAAGGAGTCGGTGTGCCTAGTTCAGATGTTACGGTGACAAGGGTATATTTCTCAGCTCCTAGTGATAAACTCTTAACTTCAGCTAATCTGCCCTCTAGTCCTTGGTCCGTAGTAATCCGACCAACATTCCGCCCCCAACTTTGCCAGCGGTTGCCCAAACTTGCGCTACATGCTCCCAGATCCCAATAAGCAGCCAAGCTCCACCTGTTGCACCGCCGAATACGCCACCGGTTAATTCGAATAGCCCGCAACAGAATCCACCGCCGCAAAGTCAAACACCGCAGAACCCGCAGCATTCACAGAGCTCAAAGGCTCAGAACCCACCTCAGAACCCTCCACCCCAGCAGAGTTCACATGCTCAGAAGCAAAACCCACCCCCGCAGAACCCCCCACCTCATCCGAGTTCACAGGCCCAGAACCCGCCTCAGA
>QGML01000470.1:0-16983 GCA_007825375.1 Lachnellula willkommii | reverse complement strand
TGGTCATTTTGGCCAAAAAGTATGGGATTAAATAATTAAACAGGTACTCGCACGGAATAGTCATTGGAGTATGAAGCTGAAAATATAGATTAACGAGTGCAAAGCAATTATATCTTGTTTATCTGATTTATGGAGAGCTTTTCGGATGAAAACTGAGGTCTGGGGCGGGGCGGGGCAAGACACCAGAGAGACTGAATGCGCTTAGTCAGCAGTGGCGTAAGGATCACCAAGATCCACCGCAACTTTCATGTGTTGAAATATCCTAGCGGGACTTAATCACTCTGTACTTACTTCCCATCTTGGTATTGGAAAAAGGTTAATACATAATTCCCATTTGCCAACTGTTGCGGAACACCTTGACATCGCCAACACTGTTTGCGACCAAATCTCCTTTCACGAACCTTCTTGAAAGCTACCTTTGGGCGCGTCTCCCTTTGTAGCGCAGCGCTCCCCGCGTCCTGGGGACATCTCAGCCCAGAAAGTAAGATGTGAATGCCAGTCATATAGGGAGCCATTATGGTCGAATTCGACGACGATGATGACCGGGGTAAGTCACAGCATCTCTCTAGATTGCCCCGCCTGCTAAGCTCCCCCTAGGGTCCAATGCGAGTTCGGACAATGAACAAGATGAGTTAATGGAGGATGCCGAAGACATGGAAACAGAAGCGATAGATGGTGATGGGGAAGATGATGATAATGATGAGGAAAATGGGTCCGATGAGGACGATTCTGCCGACCAGCCATTATCCCAAATCAGACGGCCCAGCCTACCTACTACGAATACAAGCTCTGACGACACTCCCGCGACGAGCCAGGTCAATGGCGTGGGCCCTACTTCACATCCTCAACCTACATTGACTCGAACCTCTGCATCTCCGAGACAGCTTTCTGCGGTCCCTACCCCCAGGATGCGCTTCGAGGTCCGCCCAGAAGCCCTCTCAGCCTCGCTTTATGATATTGTGCCTACAATGGCGGCGCCGCAGAGTACGTCCATAAATGCGATTACAGCGACGCCGGATATGCGGTATTGGTTTACTGGAGGATCTGATTGCTATGTGCGGAAATACGACGGTGTCGCAACAGTCAATGGCAAAACCTTGTTGACTGTGGCTCAAAGACATCCATTTGTGGACAGTGTAGTGAAGGCTGGGGTTTTGATGAGCTACTGGGACAATGAGGAACCCGTGGCAAAAAACCCAGGTGAGGAAGCCCAGCTTTCCCCTGTGTATTCGCTTGCTGTACAATCACAATCCCTTTGGATGCTTTCAGGCTTGGAATCAGGATCCATCAACTTGTACTCGGTACGACACGACGAGGGGAAGAGGATCGCATATATGCAAAAGCATAAATCGCAGTCTCAGTTCTTACTCTGGCTCAAGATGAGAAGTCGGTTCTGTCGGGCAGTTGGGATAAGAATGTCTTCGATTGGGACCTTAATACCGGGCAAGTCAAGAGATCCTTCTTCGAGGGCAGCGGTGGTCAGATATCTGCGATCGAAGTACGGCCAGCCTCGAGCTTACTGGTTCCTGAAGAATCCGGCGAACCAGTGGTTACGAATGGGACTTTCTCAAGCAATAATGGCGACAAACCCCATATAAACGGTGTCACGAATGGAATAACTGGCGCAAACGGGGCAGACGGTGATAATGAGGATGCGCCAGGATCCCCGGCTGATTCGCTATTCGGTGGCGGAAGTGATGCCAATTCCTTATTTGGGGAGACAGCAGGAGATGGAGCACCGTCTGGTGGGAATTTTGGAGATGAAGACGACGAATTTTCTCGTGCGATCGAGATGAGCATTGACAACCACGAGACAGTCGACGCGAATGGGGATCTTACACTAGGGGATGCTCCAGCAGTCGATGCACCTGCTCCAGTACAGCCCCCAGAAGGGCAAGCAAATGGTATACAGCCTGTAGAGACAAATGGGATCAAGCTTGAAGAGAAGCCGGAACCTTCAGCCCCCATGATTATAGCAGAGACACAGGATGCCGAGGCAACGTCGGACTCGACTTTTTTGGCTGCATCGATAGATGGTACACTACGAGTTTGGGATAGACGGCAACAGAATGCAGTTGCGAAGATACCTACACGGACAGGAGTTCCACCTTGGTGCATGGCAGCTTGTTGGTCACCAGATGGGAATTACATTTACGCGGGAAGAAGAAATGGAACAGTAGAAGAATTCAGCTTGCATAAAGGTTTGAGAACCGCAGAGAGGACCTTCAAGTTCCCGCAAGGAAGTGGTGCTGTCAGTGCTGTGAGGGCGATGCCGAATGGGAGGCATTTAATATGGTAACTTCATTTCTGCAGATCTCTATGCGAATGCTAACAACATGTAGTGCTTCTCATGATATCTTACGTCTTTACGACCTTAAAGATACAGCAGCTTTCAAACACTCGACAGTTCCGTTCTTGATCGTTCCTGGGCCACCTCGAGCGGGTGTTATATCTGCGCTACACATCGACCCGACCTGTAAATATATGCTCTCTGCAGCGGGAAACCGTGGATGGGAAGGTAGCAATACTGAAGTTCTGATTGGATATGAAATTGGGACTTCATGAAGTAGGACCACTGTACACCATAACGCCTACAAACCTCCTTGAGCTACAAAGTAGGTAGGTAGGATGCAGCTAGTTTTGGGCAAACCCTCCACGAAAACTCCACCCAGCTTGGAGGCCCGTCAATGGGCAGGGCAGGATCATAAACGCACATGAATACTCCGGCGCCAAGCCTTGGGGAAATTCTTGGAGCCGCAATTACGCTGTGGGAGAGTCAGCTGGGACTTTTGCGGACCTGCTGTCAAACAAAGTTAGATTCGCGACACCAAAAGGGTCGAGAGTACAGTTATCACTGGATACAGTATCAGCGCGTCGGTCACAAAAGTTGTACTCGTATTGCGTTGGAAACTAGGAGAATCTTGTTCGACAATGAGCAGATGGATGTAGAAACAATTAATTGTTCTCTTGAAATATCGAAGGTCATTTCCCCAGATCCAACTCCACTGATTGCTTTTGTCCACCCCTTCCCAGCACCTATTACATCCTCCACCCACTCATCCACATGTCCCATGTCAAACCGAGACCCTCACCCTAACCCCAACAAACCCCCAACTTTCCGCCCCTCATTTTGATATATATGTCTATGGATTACGTGAGGCGATTCATGACGAGCGTGTAGACGAGCAATGCTTCCATTGATATGGTTTTGCCATTTCGCATCTGAAGGGTCCAGGCCAGCACCCAGATCGACCCATCTCGTGACAAGGACTGCAGACCCTCGCTCTCCAAAGTCGATTGCATCGAGCATGTAATCCATGCAGCAATAAGGGCAACACAGTGTCTGTGTACGGCACTCCTCCTTAGCCTCTAGCTGGTCGAGTGCAGATCTCACCAGATCCGATACTACGTTTGTGTGCACAGGTCCCTATCGTGTGTGCACACAGATATCCAACAAAAACATATCCTTGGCCAATTCATCGATAAATGTGTCGCGTCGGCTCCAAGGGAGTAGTATCCATGTCTGAGACCGCAGTAAAAGTTCATCGGAGACAATCTGGGCGTCGACAGATAAAAGAGTGGTTTTCTGTTGGCTGTGATCATCTCAAGCCGTGAGGTGTTGGAATATCTCGAGAGGAAATCCAATATCAGTGCCGGAATGGTGCTGTTGCATTGCCAACTGGACGTGAGGGAAATATATATCATGCCGTCGGGTTGCCACGTCTAGAAGACTAAAGCCACGGCCCCACCACCAGCTAGTACAACGAGGGCCCAAGTGGTCATTTAACCGGGGCAACTTGATTGCACTCGTTCGATGAAGGCAGACGCACTGCTGGCATGCGAAGTGTTGAGGCAGGTCTTTCGCTAAGGATGTCAGAAATGCGAGCAGGGCATAAGTGCCCTCGCTCTGGAAAGACCTCCGGTATCCGGATCCAAGTATATGGCTTAAACGGCGGCTACAGAGAGCAAGACAGGCTGCAGATGGTTTCGGAAGCACGTTTGCTATCAAGACGATTATTTCTGGTGGAAGGCGATGTAGTGGCGATGCAGTTACCTCGACATCAGTTCGAGTGGGAAACATAAGTTTTCCGAAAAGATTCCACAGCGAGATCATGATGGGACACTTATAGAGGTGAATGGCCCTCTAAGTGTCTTTGCTGTCAGTCGGATTGCATACAGTTTTCTTGTAGTTGTGTGATTTGAGAGAGTAAAAACTGCAATGATTTCATTACAGTAGGATCGTTTGGCGGCCCCCCTAAGAGACATCGCGCTGACTAAGTCATCCACGTAACTAAAACAACAGTCGTTAGGTCAGCATGAAAGAAGATGCAAAGAGAGTCGATCCGTATATAATGTATCCCAAGACTTCCAGTGACTATAATAGCGTCCTTGAAAGTCATAGGCAATGCCAATAGAGGAATCTTTGCTAATCGCTCTTTTAACATTGCATGTTTTGTTAAACCAAGATCTGGTATCGACTTGCCCCAGCAATGACTGAGAGCAAGGTACTTGTTGTCATATTGCGTCGAGCTCTTGGATTCAATAAGCCTTGGGGACACACCTTTTCGTCCCACATCGACCAATCTAGTCGGTATAAAATCCATGTCGTAACTTGCATTGTAGAGTATGCTCTGTCTCGCACTGTGCAATGCAAAAGCGCGCTTGTGAAATTCTTAAATCGCTCAAGGGAGAAGCACTAAGGAGGTGATGTTCTTCTGAGTCGAATCAGCTCATCTCGAGGTGAAAGCTGTGCAAGCAGCTATGAGCGTACCTGAGACCTTCACATCGATCGAGCTTATAATATGCGTCGCGCCCTCCCTTGGTACAGATGGAAACTGGAACAAACGAATGACGGGTAGCTTGACATTGACAAATGCTATATGGCATACTCATACCATAGACTGACTGTCTTATGCTTCATTGCGAAGTTCGAACCTCCGACGAACATTACTCAAACCATGGGAACAGAGGGTATATGCTCTCCGCATGATGCTAACCTGAAGCTGAGCATCGCCATCAATCCTATCGTAAGCCTTGCTGGAATGACCCCAAATCACTGTGAAGGAAGGAGCAGACTCCGCACGCATTCTTTGCCGATGATGCGAGAGTAGTGGCAGAATAGGTATATAATAAACCACTGTCCTGGGAGTTTATGTTGAGATAGAAAACAAGATGCCTAGGAATCATTTTACAGGCTTGATAGATGGCCATCTATCTTGTGTTGAACTGAGCACTTTCTGTTTCGCGAGGGATTCCGGCAGCTGTATTCTCGCTTGTGATGATGAACGAGGTGAGCTTATAAGAGGAAGAGCAGGATTCTCTACCAGGACGCCACCGTCGAGGCTAGGGTATCTAAGTGCCCTGGAAGGCCCTATATATACAGCGTACCTGTCCACTACTCTATAGAACAGCAGAGTTAAAGAGCAATTTATTCCCCTTTAGCTAATGTCACGTGACAAGCATCTCTAGGCAAGCAAAAAGCTAAGAAATGAATTAGGGTTGCTCTTGTAAGTATAAAGAGGATCGTATCGTTAGAGTGGACGAGAGATTGAAGGAAGGGAGAATGTTCAAGAGAAGAATTGAGTTTTGCTGTGCCACACCACCAAACGTCGTCTTGCCTTTTTTTTTAAGTCTGGCAGGCCCACCTGAATTGTACCCATAAAACCTATACTCCGCACTACTTGTAGAGCTTAGATTTGACTATTACAGGGCTCCTAAGAGGCCCGAGCATAGAAGTCTCACTTTAAGATTAGTTTATTCTATAGGTTTTAGGGATCTATACT
This sequence comes from Lachnellula willkommii, assembly GCA_007825375.1. NCBI lineage: Eukaryota > Fungi > Ascomycota > Leotiomycetes > Helotiales > Lachnaceae > Lachnellula > Lachnellula willkommii. The sequence goes on along the minus strand of QGML01000470.1, from coordinate 11,200 downwards.
AAGGTCAAGAGCTAGTTAGTCCTACAGGATTCTAGATATCTACGCTAAGTAGTGGATTTTCAAATGGGGCTGCCAGACTAAAAAAAGCGAGTAGCACTACCTAATCGTGATTCGTGCGTGTCCCCCTTATTTAGTTACTATTTATCTTTCAGGTATTATAGAGTATAGAGCAGGGAAATTATAGTCTATTAAATGCAATAGGTAGGTAGGCCACGTAATTTAAGACAGAGTTGTGACTTACTCCGCCTGAGCTGACGTCCGCTAGGGGAGTGGTGGTCTACGGAGTAATATGCTCAGGTACGGAGGATACTCCACTCCGCAGTAGGGCATTGCATTCCCCCACGCTACCTCCGCGACACGCTATTATTCCAGCCTTACTCTTGTAGGAAAGGCTGCAAACTCTATGCCCCCGATCGACGGCTTGAAAGTTTAAATCCTTATCGTTCCTATAGCTTCTTCGTACTTCGTATTGCACTATACTCCGTACAGTACCGGAAATAAATCCTGTGCTGACCGTCAGTCAGGTCAAGCAGAGACCCAAGTCGAAACGGTCCAAGTGTACGTACGGAGTATGATCTTTCTTTCTGTTTTTCGAGGGGGAGGGGCGGGGATGCGACCCGGCGCAAAGGTTGATCTGCGGCCAGGTTTTGTCGAGCATTTCAATTTCAACGACTTCAAAATGTTGAACTTTTGAACAGATTCAGCACGATACCGGTATTATTATTGCCGCAAAAGCCATTTGCGCCCCTGATTTGCACAGTGGTTGTATAGCAATCAAATGAATCTTAGCAAGCAGGTACGAGTACGAGGGTGGACTCGGAGAAGCTCTCCTCGTTCGAAAGGTGGATGGTGCGTCGACTTCCATTACCTTCCCTCGCTGTCCTTGAAATATGATTTTTCTTTTAAAAAATGGAGTTACTTGTCTGGGGAATGTGTATGCTAATTCTTTTGAATAGTAGCACATGCAAGTATGTGCAATTTGCCCCCTCAAATGTGAAGAATAGGTGAAGCCATAATCTTGCCTCGTACTAATAAATATGATAGAAATCGTCGTGTAAAATGCGATGAGCGAAGACCCGGGTGCAGGCGCTGTGAGAATTGGGGCGTTCATTGCGAAGGCTACCCGTCGAAAGCGTCGAGGCAGGGGGGTCTCCCAACCTTCGTTGCAGAGAACCAAATAGTTCTACAGACACGAATTGCAAAGCTTGCCCCGACCTCGCATTTGCCATCTGAGTATTCCTTCGAAGATTCTTGCGAAGAACAATACTTCCGGGGTTTCTGCGATAATACGTCGACAAGTATTTCTGGCGGGTTTGAGAGCCCACTGTGAGTAATGATCTTCTACCCCTGTGTCTTCCCTCTAACAAAGCTTCGAAATTACAAGTCTTCAGACACCTTGGTCCCTCGCTCGTGTGCTTCCGAAGGTTGCTGAGGCAGACATACTGACCTGATCTAGATGGAAGAGACTGATTCTGCAAGCTTGTCGTAACGAACCTACCATCCTTCAATTTGCGGTTGCAATATCTGCATTAGACCAAGCCTGCAGAGAAAAGGAGTCTGACTGCATGTCTCGCAAGCCAGAGGAGCACCATCAATACGCGCTCCAGAAGTACGGCAACGCGTTGAAAGGGGTCCAGAAAGTCATATCTGCTCGTAAGGATCCCATGAGACTTGCACTAATTGCGTCGCTCCTGATATTCTGCTTTGAGAATTTCCACGGAGACATTCAAAATGCCATCAGCAACATCAAGAGCGCCGTGGAATTCATGTACAGCTGGCTCGAGAAGCAGGCCCATAATTCGAAATTCAAGGTATTCTCACCAGCTCCCATACTGGTTGAGGACGAGCTTGTTATTACGTTCTTCCGTCTCGCGAGATACATGATACTCTTCCAAGGGCGCCTTGAAGATAAATACCCAAAGGCGAAAAAGTCACTAGATCCATTTGGGCCATCTTCACCCAAACGGGGGCACATTACCAAGAGCGCCGAAAGCGCCGTGTTTTCAATTCCTTTCGCTTTCAAACACATCGTGGAAGCGAAATCGTACTGGGATCCTCTTTTTGAATATGCCAATGAATATTTGGTAGGTTATCACCTCATAAAATTGCTGAAATATCTGGGGGGCTATTTTTTCAGGAGCCCATATTCTGGCTCTCGAGACAGCTCAAAGACTCCTCAGCCCTCTCCAAGCACTTGAATCTTTACCATGCTAATTCTTTGGGGTAGTATAGAGTTCGAACGATGGATAAACTACGACCTGAAGCTGATCAACGCGCTCCTTTCGCAGATGAACTATTTCCAGAGAGAACGGTGATGCTTGAAGAGGTCCAGGGATGGAGTAGTGCTTTTGCGCCAGTTCTGGCACAATCACGCACGCCTGACGGAGATGAGCAATTTGTGACTGCCACGACCCTGCACGTCGAGTGCATGGTGATTCTTATTGATTTGCGCCGCATCGGATTATCGGGATCAGGGACAACGGCCTATGACTCCTTTCTGCCGGAATTCCGCGAACTCCTGAGTCTCTGCCGAGCCGTCATAAAACATCCGCGCTTTGTGAAGAGTTTTGTGCTGGACGTAGGAATTGTGAGCTATCTCTTCATGGTGTTCCTGAGATGCCGTGACGAGGCGGTTCGAAGGAGTGCAATCTCTCTTCTCAAGATGGCGAGTCCGAGGCGGGAGGCGTTTTGGGATAGTGCTTTGTTGGCCAAGACTGCGGAAAGGGTCATGGCTCTTGAGAAGAGAGGTGCTGCGGAATTTTCTGAGGCATGGAAGGTGGAAGTATGGAAGGTGAGGGTGGATGAATATGAACTGGATTTCACACATCTCTTGTTAGAGGATGATCAGGAAGCAGAAGAGGAAAAGGAGTGGAGACCTACCATCGGGAGCGGGATACCAGGCTGGGACTCGCAAGAGAAATGTATGGATAGGTGGGCTACATTTAGAGAAAACGTACGTAGGTGACGAATAAATTGTATAAAAGGTGTCAATTCGGGAATCCGGGAGTGAAATCTAATCAGTCAGTTGCAACATAGATAGGACGTGACATCTATCCATTTTCGGAACTCGCCCACTCCTTTCCACCAAGAGCTTCAACGAGGCGCCCAAAAGTGTGCACGATGACAACCTCTAAAAGCGCGTTGCCTCCGCATACAACTTAAACAAGAAGTCTTCGTACAAAAATCATCGCCACGCGGATTGTATCTATCGACCTCACTGAAGCTCATGATTCGGATTCTTGGGCCCTGTATTTAAAGTAGCGGCTGATCTCAAGACACCGACGACCTTTTGACCCGGCAGTCCTATACATTCCACGGCATTAGCAAGGCTTACCAAGCGGAGGGCGCAGCAAGCGAGGGCTATGAAGATTGTTTTTCGTGCATGAAATTTGAATGCGGATGAGCGCCCCAAGAAATATGGAGAATGGTGTGCTGTCTTTTTCTCTAAACTACTCGCCCAGTCGAAAAGTGGCTTTCATGTTAAAAGTCTTCTCCGGTATCATTAGATACCCTTTTTGATTGGCCAAGACTTTCTTGCCAGTGACTTCCTCCATGAAATCGCAGTTGTAATGTGTATGACCAAACGCCCACATCCTCACAGCAGAACTTTTCCAACACCTTTCATCTCTTAGATCGGTCATGAAGCCTGAACTGACTTCGCTTCCCTGGTGTTTCGGATTGTTGGCCCTTGGGTCACCACAAGGGCTGTGATGTGTGAAGATGACAATCTTCCGCGCCGGCTCTTCTCGCTCTAATTCTGCAACTTGCTCATTGAGCCATCTGAGATCTGATTGGTGAGCAAGGTTGTGATCGTCGACTGTCCACCTGAGAGTGTTCCTGAAGTCCACTAGCCGCGCGGCTACAGCGTCTTCTTGTTCGTCAGTGACTTTGGAAAAGAGCGTGCAACCCAGGATCGTGAGCTTTTCGTTCAGGTCATGCCTAGTTTGATCAAGAAACACAAACTTTCCGACCGTTGATTTGGCATTAAGACGCTTCATCTTCTCGGCGAATGTATTGACCTTGGCCTTTGCGAGGGCCAGCGACAAATGATACGGTTCGTGGTTTCCGAGGAGAAAATACACGACCCAGTATCGCTCTAGCTGTTTCTCTAGGAAAGCGAAGAGACGTTCATCTCCAACGTGACCGATATCTCCCAACAGTGCAATGTAAGGAGCGGTTTGCTCGAGTTTGAAGTGGTCATATGAAGGGTGTGTTTCGAGATGGAGGTCGGACATGATCTGGAATACGACGGAGGCCATGCTTGACGGGCGACGGCAGGGAAGTCTGTTTTCTTCTTCAAGATAAGAAGTGTCAGGAGTATCATCGGGACGTTAGGAATCAGATTCGACTGGGTCGATACGAGCCAAGGAAAGCTACTTGAGGACTAACTACACGTTGGTCTACAGCAGGCTTAGGCGCAAGTTGTTAAGGAGAAGAGAGTTTCTACAGAGGTAAACGCTCGAGCAGGCCCAAGATGAGGGGAGGGGCACTAGGCCGGAGGTGTGAGTGGGGTTGATTTGTCAGCCATGTAATTCCCCAGGTACATACATACGGTTGTGGGACAACTTCGGCAGTTTGATTTGGCTATATATATAACCAAATAAACGTTTTTTGTATTCAATACGGGTGTACCTGGTGTTGTTTCTCATATCGTCGGTATGGGCAGGGGTGATAGCCTGTCGCGTGCTGCCCGTATGTTATTTCAACATTGGTTTCCTTAAAGGCCGGGGCCACCGAGCAATACTCGAGTCCTTTTGCCATTTGAATCATTGGTTTTGTTTTTGTTATATTTTCGGATAGAATCTCTTGGGAATCTCTATGTGTGTTTTTTTCTTGTTATATAATCTTTCCTTTCTTTCCTTCATGGGCGATAATTCGATTGAAACTTAGCCGAGGAGGCGGGCGCTAGGCTAGGGTACCGTATGTTTAGGTAGTTCCTTACGAGAGAAAAATGCGAACACACATACCAGAACAAGAATTCGAAAACTGGTGCTGTCGTAATAGAAGTCACGATCATACAGACTCACCTTTGTGTTGGCACTATTGGGACAATAGGCATTGGGGACCAGGTGACCTGGCTGAAAGCCTTTGTTATCATGTGACTTAGCACAGGCTGACTAAGCAGTTGGTGACGAGGCTGGTGAGGCCTAACCTCTCCTCTCCTCTCCTCTCCTCTCCTCTTCGCCCACTGCATAGGAATAGCCTCATCACATCACAATCACTAACAGAGTCTACACAGAGCAACCATAGCTATGCAGTAGATACGTGATCACCCATACCCTGTGATACCAACACTTTGATTTCACTCCGAATTTATTAGACCAGAAACTCGCTTTCGACCATGCTTCAGTCTCACGAAATTTTGGTTCGACCTTCCCACGCTTCAACGACCTTCCCAAAGAAATTCGACTCATGATCTGGGAAAAAGCGGCAGCTGATCCTGTTCCAAGATTGGTGCCCCTTAGATTGAAACCGCTGAAGAAGTCACGATCGGAGATGGAGCAAGAGCAAGGCATTAGCACTTGCCAATTCTTTCTCGGCAGTGAAAACGATGGATATCCTTGGAACCTATACACGATACCAATTCACTACAATCTCAACAGGAATTTCTTGGACATAAGAGAAGACGCTGCCGAGCACGAATTTCTCTATGGTTGTTACTCATCATGCGAACCACCACCGATTCTGCTTGCCTGCCAGGAATCATTCAAGGCCACTTCAAAGTTCTATGCGCGGGCCTTTAAGACTTCGCATTCGTCTCCCGAGACATACTTCAACTTCCAGGTCGATACGCTATTCCTTCGGTTTGATGTCTTTAATATAGCTAGCCAAGAGCTTTTCGGGAGGGAGGACATGTTTACACTTCCGTGGTACCTCCGAACCATCGTAGATCCCACAGATCTTCAGAGTGTCCAGAATTTGGCTGTTGTGATTGACCAGGACTGCTATTTTGATACGGGACCGACTAGGCACCTTGAAAACTGGCTGGTGGATATATTGAGCATATTTGTCGGACTCAAGACTCTTACCCTGGTGCTTGAGCACTATGACAACACTGACGGTGACCATTCAACTATATCCTTCTTGCAACCCTTGGACCTTTCCGGTGGCTGGGAGAGGGTGAAGCAACATCTTGCAAATCCAGAAAATTTGGACAATCCGGTGCCATTACCTCCGTTTGAGTCACTGCCATTTGAAAGGGTCGATTTGGATATACTGGCACAGCTTATCGATATCCGTTTCCCGAATGAAGATGAAAAGCCGGCTATTCCAATAATTCAATACCGCGTGGGTCATAGCTTAGACTTCGTGAAGACACATTTCTTTCACGTCCTGACGCTATGTGGAATTGCGCAAAATCTTGAGACTGCGTCGCAGACAGAACGAGCAAGATGGCAAAGATCAGTAAGCGTTTGGCAAGAGTCATCCTCTAGAAACGACCTCAGGTGGTACGTCGCCACCCCTCGGCCTCAGCCCACCGGGTACATGTATAGGATCCCCTCACCTACGGAGTAGGTAGCCCAGGGTCTTTTGAGAGTGTCAGTACTACTGATTTCGGGCTCCCACTTGAGTTCTTGCCAGTGTTGAATAGTAGATGTCTTTGTGTACGTAATAGAATGCAGCCTACATATAGAACAACATATGGCGAATTAATTTGAAGTCTTTACTTACAAGTAACATATGGCGTGGAAGGGCCTCAGACGCGCTCAGCGCGGTTGACGCGTCTGAGCCGAGCCATGAACGTCAATATTCTGTTCACAACCATGTTCCATCTTTCAAATCCACCACCAACAAAAATTCCGCACCTGCGACAAAGCAATCGATTCCTTGATCTCCGACCAAAATCTGCACCGATCTCTATTCCCCAAAAACGCGTACGACCTTCCGCACAAGCCGTACGCAGCCTCAAATCCTGTCCGACAACATTCAGAAGCCATGGCAGAACTATCGATCGAACCAACCTTCACGAAATTCCAGAGCTTGCCTGTCGAGATACGATATATGATATGGGAAGCTGCGATACCAGGGCCGCGAATTGTTACTATCCGGGAAAGGGCACTGGATAAAACGCTTGGAGAGTGGATCGAGGATGAGGGCTTCGATGATGGACTCTTCCCTGGGGAAACGGTGGATGACGTTTTGCTGGGCATCACATCTGATTGCAAGCCTCCGCAGATTTTGTTTGTCTGCAAAGAGGCCTGTGGTGTTGCATCGAAGATCTATCAGCGAGCATTTACCACGGAAACATCTTTCGCGGAAACCTATTTCGACTTCAAACGCGATATTCTATATCTCCGTTACGATACGCTGAACTATCTCGCACCGTATCTTAGAGAGAATCTCGAGTATTTCCGCTCTCTTGATGACCTTTGTCCCGCCTTGATCGGTATCACCAATTTAGAAAAAGTCACAAATTTGGCTATTCTTGTCGACCAAGACGCTCCCGAGAACGCAGGCAATGATTCCTATGAAACGCCGGAAAACCTCACGGAGTCGGTAGCTCAAATACTCACTTACTTTATTGCGGTGGAAAAGCTCACATTTGTGGTTCAACATTACAAGTTTGAGGACCATGATGACCAGTCAGCTCTTCTACTGATGGCCCCGATTAACCTGAAGGAAGGATTCCTCGAGCTCAAGTCGTACACCGGAAATGATTGGGGAGAATCTGGGCTTGGGCCTGAAATATTCGACCTCCATTACACCGAAGTTGACGAGAAGTTGCTACGGTCACGCTTAAATCAGCTTGATGGGAAAAGAAAAAACCGCCAGACCACTCCAGTCATTGACTACCAAATTTGTGTCACGGAGAAGGCCAAGGAGGAGTACGAAGACGCCGAAAGAAACTATAAAAACTATAAATTGGCATGTGAGTACCGCCGTAAGCCAGGGCGGCTGGTTTTTCCCCGGGAGCTCGAAGAACAGGAGAGCAAAAGGTCTGCAAGGGGAGCCAAGAAGTTTAGGGCGGAGGCTCAAGAGAGTAACGCAGCAGTCCATTTCACCGAAGGGGACTTCTCAGACGACGACCATATCCAAACCGCTATCGAGCTCAATGATTCCGACTTTTCTGATGATGATCACATCCTGGCTTCGATTTGAGCGCCTTGAGCTTCTTTATCGTGGATGGATCCCTCTAGTGGCAAATGTTTGGGGGGACAAATATAACACGCGTGGAAGCATGTGATGATTACCTCGAGGGTATCACACATGCTGAGTGCGTTTGAGCAGGAGTTTGCCTTTGTGCTGTGGGAGAAGTTCGGTGCGAAATATCCATGTGGGCAACCGCCTCAATTATGAAATATCTGGCCTGCGGGCAAGACTGTTACCGCAATGGCAGAGACTACACAGATGAGGGGAAATATCAAATGCCCCAGAAGCCCAAAGATAGACTGAATTCTTCAAAATATGCAAGTACCATATGCTAATATCCTCAGAGCGAACTGTGACTGCGAATAACAACTCCTTTCAACGTCAACCAATTCTTCGTAGCATACAATGTTTGCCTTCAGTCTTCTTTTGAAAAGCTTCAGCGAGCATAGCCTGCCACCTGCCAAGACATGTTAAACAATTTATCATGTATCTCTATCTTTCTGCCAATTTAAACTTCTAACCGCTTTTACTTGCACCGAGTGATGAACCCGAGAGTGACAGCAGGTAATAGCCACAACTAGGTATGACATTCGACTCAAATTGCTCTCTAAAAACAACTCTTTTGCCTAATTTCCGAAGTCTTGACTCTGTAAGGAACCTACCCAGGATCCAGAAATGCGGTGCTATAAGAGCTTCTAATCAATTCACTGTATTCATCGTCAGCAGACTTCGCGCTTGCTTGATGCGCCGCGGACCCTTCAAGTTCTCACAATCAATTTCGCACATTCAATCTACAACTTCAACTTTAATTTCGTAGATTCAATTTCGCACATTCAATCTACAACCTCAACCTCAACTTCAAAACCTCAAAGCATCACGCATCAGGCTCCCTCCATCCAACCTGGTGAACAATCTAGGAACAACATAACCCATAAGACCATTCTCGACCACCAATCGATACCCCCTCACCTGGAAATCAAAACACAAATCCCCGTCGCGCGTCCCGCGACTGGACTCTCAACCAACAGTCAATATCTACCTATTCGATCCGCAACTCTGCAACACTCAACGCTGTCCTCAAGCAACCTGACGATCGCACCATCGACACGGAATTACGAAAACTCTACGCACCAGGCCTCTGTCACCAAGCTCGATTCTCGAAGAGCCCGTATCACGATACGACGAACGAAACCTGCAAGGTCACGGACATCATGGCGGACATCGGACGGGTTTTCACAAAGTTCCCGAAGCTGCCTCTTGAGCTCCGGTTGATGATATGGGAGCTGGCTCTGCCAAACGATGCCAGGATTGTTGAGTTACGAGGGGAGTTTCTGAAGGTTACTGTTGGCGAATGGAACTGGGACGGTGCCCCCGCAAACCCAACCCGTGAGGACCGCATCGAGTACTTCATGGGGGAAGACGATTGCGGCGTGAGAAGAATCAACAAGATGGTGGACGACGGTTGGTTGGAGATACTCGGGCGACACGTGAGACGAGAGAATGGGCATTTGGAGCGATGTTTCGACGATGAAGCGCTGAATAGGATTATGAGACAACGCATGGCTGGATTTCGATCTGGGTACTCTACTCCTTCGCCGATCCAGTCTTTCATGGCAGTGTGTCGAGAGTCGTACAAAGTTGCGTCAAAAGTCTACATCAAAGCATTTGCCACATATGCAGCATTCCCAGAAACGATTTTCAATTTCCGACAGGACATCCTTTATTTCAGACATGACCCCTTGGATGCCGATTCATCACATTTCGATTATATACAGAAATCAGTGTTCTCTATGATGGATGGTGAGTCTTTGGGAAAGGTGAAGTACCTAGCTATTCTGATCGATGACGACTTTTTCATGGGCCGCCACAATGAAGATCAATGGCAACTCGCTTCCAATCTCCTATACTCTGTTCTAGAGATCTTCACGAATCTGGAAGATCTCATTTTGGTAGCCGACCACTACAGCCGGAAAGACGGCCACGCCGAGCCATACGCCTTCATCGATCCGGTCGACGTGGCCAAGACCTTTAGAGACTACGGGGACTGGGAGAGTGACAAAACAAAACGATGGGTTTCTCTTCATCCTAATCAATCATTTGTCGAAGACTGGTGGACGGATGTCGACTTCGAGTGGTTGAAGTGGGTGAGCGCGGAATCTGTCAAAGAAGGACAAGACTCGCCGAAGATTCCTAAAGTTCGTTACAAACTCGCAGTGCCGCTCTCCTACGAAAGTCGATTGGAGGAGATGCGAGAGGAACACACGCCGGTTATTTGTAAATAGTGATAAAGAGGCACATACGGAGGAGCGCTAGGCAAGTGAGATGTAAGGGAGGTGGTGCAGCGCAATGCCCTGTTGACCTCCCATACATACGTCCAATATGTGTGGCAACTTTATTGGTCCGGTGCAATATCTTCAAGATAGAGCAGGTTCTCTCTCGATGCGGTGCTTCCAGTCAAGCTTTCAGTGGCAGGATAAATCCACAAATTTACTCGATATCATTACGGTATAATACAAAATCCCAGACCATGATCAATGAATCATCTTTCTCGTGTCAAGTGATCAACCTGGAATGCTATACTGTGATGATATGAGCTGGCTAAGATAATGTGTTGATAATAGACGCACTTGGCGCGAAACGCAAGAACTCAATGTCTTCTCATGCTCAATTGAGTGCTGCAAGAACTTCTTGTAGTACTGTAGATACGTCGTCCATGGGGAAACCCGCAACATTTCTTATTTTGCATCCTCGCAGCGGCGCCAGATATTTACAGCAAGAACTGGAGCAAGAATTTCAAATACTCGTGGGCCTCAAAGAGTTCGCAGCGCACACCACAAATACCTACGGAACAAGAGCTGCCTCAATGCACCACTCGCCAAACATGCTGAAGATGCAAGATGCACAACCCTCCCAAGCTTTCACAGAAATTCAGACCCACCTCGAGATTCCAGTTTATTCACTTGGGAAGTAACGCTACCAAATTCAAGGCCGTCACTATCAGACAGGACCACTGAAACGACGGCCGAGGAACGAAATGAGAAGTCTGAATCTGGAGGGCTTATTTGCCTTGAAATACCTACACACACTGGTGCTCTCTATACTGGTATAA
>QGML01000469.1:0-16982 GCA_007825375.1 Lachnellula willkommii | reverse complement strand
CGGGGGGGTGGATGTGATCTCGGCATGCCCGTGAGAGTCTATGACTTTACATAGAAGTATAATCTGGATTACTGTACAAGTAGAATTATTCGGAGTTAACGATTAATAACCGCCGCGCTATATTAGAGAACTTGTTCTCGATAGAGTGGCTATTTTGGGATGGGGGCAGGCATAAGGTAAGGGGAGGTAGTGAGCCTGAGGATAGAACCTCAAGTTTAAGTACGTTACTAGATTGATTTGGAATCTATTTGTTTTTGTAAATCGCGGCTAATGAAACGAAGTCCTGTTAATATATCTTCTGCTATGATAGTCTTAAGTTATCATTAGTTCCTCAAAATATTATTATATTTAATCTACTCCGTATAATCAAGTGATCTGCTATATCTGAATACTGTGTTTAGCTAATTAATTAGGCAAAAGGGTGTGTATAATTCAAAACGAATCAGTTAAACCTAAAATGAGAATCAGAGTATAGTACTTTCCACCGCACAGAGTATCTACTTGAGGAATTCATAGATTGGCTACTAACCTATAGTAGCTATCAATACCACCTACTCTAATAATATGTCCGAAAGGATCAGGAAGGTTAGGGGTAAGGCTTAGCCAAGAGTTAAGGTTAACTAAGTGGGTTTCGGCGGCTGCAGTCTGCTTCCTTCGCGTGTACAAAGGATTGTACTAGGATAGTTACAGAGGATTCATACAGTAGTACATTGCGAGACCAAATCCTAAATGTTATCAACAGTGCATCAAATATGGCTGTATATATAGCTTCAAGTATTTAATAGTACCCTTTAACTTCAGTACTATCAAATCTGTATTGGTATCTACGAAAATGTTTTTCCGTTTCTCTTTTCTAGGAAGCCAGCTGCTTCCTCTGGTTTTAATCCAACAAAGCTTAGCTCAGTCAGGCCCTGGAGTTTACAGTCTTGATGCTGTCCCTACCGCAACATGTAGTGGTAGTGAAGGACAGGGTTCAGCTAGTTATAGTACCCAGCATTCTTTGGCAACATCAGTCGACCAGCTTAACCTATACAGCGATAGCAAGAACGGCTATGCGGGCCAGGCAGGTGCAAAGTGGACAATATGTAACTCTTTCTTTGTATATGTTTAGAGTATATCTAACCTATTCCAGGGACTGATACACCAGGCTTCACATTTAGTAGCATCGGGGTCCCGGGTGCTGGGGGTGGCTTTGGAGGTTCCGGTGACCTCGCGAATACTTTAAAAAACGAGCTCAAGATTAGCAGCAATAATTCAATCAATTTCACTATTCCGACTGATTCCTGTTAGTCACAAGAACTCCTCATATTCTCCCCTAAGAAGCACAAGTACTAACATCTGTGTGTTCAAGCTCTGTTTGATAGGCAAATACTCATTGTCGTATCACCTTCAGGGGGAACCAAAAAAATCAGAAACTTGAGACCGAGAGCGTCTGCATCATCGACTTTGCTTGCAAGCAATACAACAACATCCAATGCGACATATAATGTTACAATGACTGCTGTCTGGCCTTGTTCTTCGGCATCTGGAATTCCAGCGAACCGTACTATCATCCCAGCGCCAGCTGATGTTGCAACTGCATGCCTAACAAATGCAATAACTGATGCCCCGGATGCGTGGGGCCAGTACGGTGTGAGTAGATCTATTTGTTATTTAAATTAACACAGCTAACCTATTGTTTCCAGGCTGATAAGTACCTCTCATCGCTCGTCTCCTCAGCAACCAATAGTCCAAGCCAATCCATACTCCCTATCGGCGGGATTCCCGGAGGCCCTATTAAAAGTAAAAATTTAGACATCGGGAGCATCCTTACGAACGATGCTGCAGGCCCAAATAAGTGCACTGTGAGCGACTGTAAGTTTGGCTTAGTCAACTGGAGAGATTGTTATTGACCGAACTTCTAGTGTGCGAATTGACCCAATGTTCCGAAATCCGGGGACAGGGGACAGGTGAGATAACTACTATTTTTGGGAAGAATGTAGACTAATATTATATAGTCGATACATCAGACCCCGCACGTTTCTTAGCCTTCAATGCTTACGCTACTTTAAGTAATGTCTTGTATGAGTTTTGGCGAGCGATTAAATTTGCAAACATTGAGGAAATCAATAATCAAGACCAATTTGTTAATACTTTTTACCAAAACACCCCTCCAGCAGTAACCTTCCAGCAGATGATTGGCACAGTTAGCCCCTTTCTTAGTCTTTCAGCTACTATTTCGGGGCTCATCCCAGGCCTCGTACGTTTCATTCTAGATATTCGAAATCAGGATCATTTATGCTTATAACTCTATAGGGGAAAGTTGGAAGTGTGATATGGATAGCCAGTTCCACTCTCAGTGAGATAACTGCTCAGAAGGCTGAAAATTCAAGGTCCGCTACACTTGAAGAAAGCTGGAAGAAGTAAGTTTTCTCTTTGGATTTCTGTATACTCATATTCTAACTTCGAAAGGTCTGCTGATTTAGGCACTGCGATTCAAAACTACGTACAAAACATGACGTCAATAGTCGAGGGTATATATTCAACCTTAATTGGTGATGTTTATAGTCCGGATTACTTGAACTATTCGAGTGGAGGTCAATTCTTCGAATTCCAAAACAATTCGGATTCCTACGCATCTACGATTATTACAAACACTGCAGATACGTTCTATCTAAAAGCCGTCGAGTAAGACAAAACGAACCTCCTCAGATTATAATCGTGCTAATATAAAGAACTAGCTGGGTTATGAAACAAAATGCTGTGTTTATTATGTTCGTACCATTTGGGCCCCCGTTTGTTCAATACAACGGCGGTGATACATTCCCTCGCCCAGTCGTCCAAAATTTCTCGACTGGCTTTACTCAAAAAGATTGTGAGGACACTTATCAAAAGGGGGATAATGGTACAATTTTCACAATTTGCGATGCCGGTACCGAGCATAAAGGAATGGCCAGAATTTTCCAGGTATTTACTTCCAATTCTCTAATATATAATGGTTCATGGATACTAATATTAGGTAAGATTACTTCTAAAGTCAAGGCAAACACCTATACATCAGCCGTTAATGGTTGGGACTCGGAATTTCAATTTCCAGGGGGTTGGAAATTTAATTTACCTGATGTTATGGTAAGTTCAAATCCTTATAATAAAGCGAGAAAGAAATACTAATAGAGATATAGCGAGGAGCCGTAAATTCATTTGAGACAGGCGGCTATAATTTTGATCTTGATACATTTCCTTTGACAAATTTAACATCTCTATACGGCTCACTTGCTGGCAACGCTACGCAGCCTGGAAGCTTCACCATCCCTATTTGTTCTATCGCAGCGATATATGAGAATCCGCCGAAAGATGGCCCTGCATACCAACCCACATATAACTCTGTAGGTAATTGGCCAGATGCGCAGCAAAACACCGCGTCTTTCGATCCCCTCACAACCTTTGAGGATTGTGCTAGTGCAAAAAATTACAGAAACACAACGACAGGTGCAATGCCGGATTGGTATTCAGTAAGTCCTTGGATAATTTATTATTATGTAATACACCTACTGATATACTAAATAGTATTTTACCAGCAGTGGCCTCGTCAAGGATCTCGCGGATGCAATATATGTTCCTGGCACTGGTAGTACTTAAACGGGCGTCCGAGACGAGCGTTAATAGTATAGATCCAAAAAAACGGTTGATTTCCTTTTCTCAAGACTCAGGCCGCAGGATGATTTTCAAAGTAGAATCGGGCTTCCGTTTCTGTCTCTTTTAGACGGTTTATATAGAAAGACTCTATATAGATTTAACCGAATTGTAGCGTTTGAATATTTGAAAGAATACAAACATGTTAAAACAGAAAATGGACTTATTACTTGTGTCCGGTCTTTTGCCCTATGCTAAAGGAGAACGCGAGCAACTTGGATTCCGTAGATCTCCAGCTCCCAGTGCCAGTTAAGGTACGACGACGGAGTAGGGCATCATTCACGCTGAACAACCATGGCCACGATTCCATCGAAACGCTCGAGTTGAATTAGCGCCCAGTTGCGGAGCCCCTTTCACTCGTTACGCTGGCACGATCCAATACAGGACAACCAGCGCCATCAGAACAACATAATCAATCGAAAGAGTCGGAAAGACAAGGCACTAGAGCAACCCAAAAGCTCACCGGTGGCCCCAAAGACGAAGATCCCAATCCCTTCAAATTATAACAATAAACCGAATCCTGAGACATGGGGACAAGACTTCGATATCACGAGCGACGAAAACATCACCACAGAGGACACGAATGGGTACATCTTCAAGCTGCGGGAATACCAGGAAGAGGAAGTTTAATGAAAGTATACTCTGGGAGAACTTTCAGAGGGACTTCGCGGGATGGACTCGGCCAATTTTCATAAAGGCAGACGCGAGCAAAGCTCTTCGCGACCAACTCTAATAATGTGGAGTCTTTGTTAGGAAAAATAGGAAGAGTATTGCTATAGAACTTATCAAGGTCCTCGACGAAGAGGAACAAAGCGATTGGTTAGATATCGAGATCAAAAGGCAACTAAGAGTCAGCAAGGACTTCTACTCAAAGGCAAACCCCGATTTCGACAAGGACAAATTCCACTCAGCAGAGTCATCTACTCGATCTTTATCACGAGTGTCAAGAGGTCGAACCACATTGCGAATCCAACCGGCTGACGATAAGACGAAGAACTTCAAAACGAGCAGCATGACAACCCACGATCGCAAGAAGATTAATTATAACAACAACTTCAAGCTCAGACTACACAACTACAGCAACGACCTCCAGGTCAAGCTGCGCAATAGCAGCAGCCATACAAAGAGATAATTCCAGTAAGATGTATTAGAGTAGCCAGTCGATGTGCAGCAATTCGACATCAGTACTTCGTAGCTAGGTAGCTTGAAGTGAGTGAGGGTGTGTGTGAAATTGAATAGCGAATACCTACCGTAGAAGATGTTCTGCGAGTTATACATTGATGCCTGCATTGTGTAAAATTCTGCTCCGCTGCTATTCCATAACCACAAGGCGGCCCCATCTAAGGTTTCCCCAGAATTTCATTCTTCATCTCTTTTTTGATCCTTGAAACTGTACCAACGCCCCCATATATCAGTGCAGTGTATATCTGTGCCACACTAGCCCCAGCGTTCAAAATCTCAAGCGCCTGCCTCCCGTTTGTGATGCCACCTGTAGCAAATATGACTTTTTGTTCATGTTTCCCTAGACCACCATCGGCTCCCGTTGATCCTGTGAGGGACTCTTTCACTGTAGGCCCATCCCTAGCTTCAACACCCCCAACCGGCTTAGGTGATTTCGCTGGCTCCTTCTCCTGGGGTGGAGGCGGTCCTTGGTCTAAGAGGTGTCGATATCTCTTCACCAGTCCCAAAGTTCTCTCAAACATCTGCGGGCCTGAATATCCGCCTTGCTCATCCAGTATTTGTCTTTCCTTAGCTGGCATATTAACGTGGCTGGGGATGAGATTGTGCCTTCTTTTCGTCGTATTTCCAACTATAACTCCGTCGACCCCGCTTCTCCAAATAGCCTCCACAATTCCCTCAAGCTGTTCATCTTGGTCCTCATCAGGTGAGACTTTGACCATTACCCGAGGTTTTGTTTTCCTGTCTACAGATCTTGCTGCACCAACCACCCCCTCCAATATCCTAGTTAGAGGTTCTACCTTTTGCAGTGTTCGCAAACCTGGGGTGTTGGGGCTGCTGACATTTACCACCAAGATATCTGCATAGGGTGCCAACTGTTCCACGCAGTAGACATAATCCTTCTTCACAGCCTCGATATCCCCATCTTTCGTAGACTTATTCTTGGCGACTTGCACAGCCAACAGTTTCCCCTCCACCAAGCTTCCCGCTGGAACTCCCGCTCCACCATTGAGTACCAATTCCTCGGCATCTTTTCCAATGCCATAGCCGTTATGATATGCGAAAAGCCGTACACGTTCCCTTAATCGCATAGCCATGTCCTCCGCGCCTAGAGAGTTCAGTCCGTATCGATTGATCAGGGCTTTTTGGCCGGGCAGCCTAAACACTCGGGGCTTAGGGTTCCCATCTTGCGGGAATGGTGTTGCTCCTCCCACTTCCACAATCGCAGGTCCCAATGCGAATAGGGCATCTGGGATTTCTGCCAGTTTATCAAGACCCGCAGACGTCCCAATTGGATTCTGTAGCCTCTGCCCAAATACTGTGATGCCCAAATCAACATTTTCCGAGTCCTGATTCTTGGAGTTTCGTTCTCGAGGGTGGATGCCGAATGAGTAGAAGGCCTTTAAAGCTTTGGTTCCAGTGTGGTGTGCATCCTCGGCATCAGGGTAGAGCCACCGCAATGCGGGGACGGCGAGCCATTGGTGTACGCTAGCTCGGGTATCGGTGATATAGAGGTAGCTGAAGACGGCAAAAAGGGAGAGGGAAGTCCCATAAAGGAGGTTCTTTAGTCGAGTGACGATTGAGCCAGCCTCTCCGGCTGTTGTCGATGCGGGGCGTCTGAACAGCAGTGCGTTGCGGGGGAGGATGGCGACGGGTCGAGATTGAGAGAGTATAATACGCCTGGCGGGAGATTGATAGCTGCGCGCGAGGCGCAAGGAGAGGGCCGACATATCAGAGCATCGAGAACATGAGGTGTGGGAGTTCAATTGCTGGAAAGACGTAAAGACGAGTACAGTAACAACTTACAGTCCGGTCCGCGCTATAGAAAGTCCGCGCTACCAAATACTGTACGTCACATCCACGTCCTGGGGCAGCCGCAGCTTCCCAAACAGCACAGCCAGCCGGCAATCTACCGACAATGTCCAGCCAGGCAACAAATGCACAACACCATACTGTACTGTAGAACCTCCCACTCTCATTCTCATACAGTATACAAAATCTTCCCACCTTGCCTCCCCTCTCCTGTCCTTTTAAAGTCCCCATATCACACGACGCGCGACCCTTCGTCATGAAGGCAATGAAGAGTATGAACGTCAACCGGATGCTTGGATCTTTGAAGCGTAAACGTAAGATCGCCGGCGCCAAACCCCCTCTCAACACTGCTATAATGGACTAATACAATACTCCTCCCCTCCAGCCAGAGACACAGACGCTCCTGAAGGAGCTGGAACTGGACCTGGACCTGCAGACTCGCAAGCCGATACCCCAGAAGCAAATGCGCTGCGCAATGTAGTATGTGATAGCTTCAGGCTCCAATCCCAAGTTTACACGTACTGGTACTAATATGTGCACAGCGACTGTTCTGCGAGTCTGGTGGTCCAAATGGCTCTGTATGGCTCCCCTCTGTCTGGAATGCCATCTAGCAAGTGACTGCTGCTGATATTTGATTTCTCACAGGGCGAAGAAGTGCTCTTCCTGCCTACGATTGTCGAATCTTGCGAATCCTCCCCCTCCGCGGCAAAGGAGTCCGCGCATCTCATCCGAAAGTTCCTTTCCAAGGACAACTTTTCGAAACCCTACATACAATACAATGCCATCATGCTGATCAGAATCCTGTCCGACAATCCTGGCAAGACGTTTACAAGAAACCTTGACTCGAAGTTCGTCCAGACGGTGAAGGAGTTGTTGCGGGTTGGAAGGGATCCAAGTGTCAAGCAGATCCTTATGGAAACCCTTGAAACATTCCAGAGAGACAAGGCGAACGACGAGGGATGCGCGCAGCTGAACGAGATGTGGAAAAAGGAACATGAGCGCATGGTCAAAATTCACGTATGGTTTACGTCCCCTGCATGCAGTGGATAGCGATACTAACAGCAGACAGGGTCCAGCAGGTCCTCGAGTCAACGCTCCTCCTGTTGATCCCCACAGTCAAAATTACTTTTCTCGAAACCACCACAGCCACCGACTCCCTCCTCCCCACGAACTCTCCTCCCGCATCGAAGAAGCCCGAACTTCAGCGCAATTACTTTCACAGACCGTTCAGAGTACACCGCCCTCCGAACTGCTCCAAAATGAACTCGTCCGGGAGTTCGCTGATCGGTGCCAGAGTGCGAGTAGGAGCGTGCAAGCATATATGATAGCAGAGAACCCGTCACCTGACAACGATACCATGGAGACTTTGATTGAGACAAACGAGCAGTTAAGCAAAGCGATGAACCAACATCAACGTGCGATACTGTCATCGAGAAAGGCTGCGGGGTTAGGCAACGGAGACACTGGCCTAACACCTCCCAATGGGCCGGCTGCGGGACCCATCGAGTCAGACTTTGTGGCTCCTCCCGGCCTCCGCCGAACCATAGCAAGCCTCTGAGGAAGGCTGTGTCTACAGCGCCACAGATACCACCCCCTGGCGATTACGCCCCAACAGACGTTGATGTCAATGAAAACCCCTTCTCCGACCCTTCTGAGACGGCCCGGAAGCCGGAGCAGAAACCGCCCTTCCCAAAAGACAAGCCTCCTACTGCTACAGGGCAGTTCAATGACAGATTGGGCATTGAGCCATACCATCCCGGGTTTCAGGAGACGCAGAGCTACATGGGGAGACAGGACAGTGCGGTTGGAAAGCTCACAATGCACGCAGCTGTTGACACATCGGACGAGGATATTGTGAAGAGTGAGGGATCCAGCGCGCAGCCTAGTGCAAAAGCACCAGTTTATCGGTATTGATTTGGACTGGATCTGGATTTGGCATTGGCATGTATAGAGAATACGAGACGGGTGAATATTGAGCGTTGTAATTTTCAGTTTCACAGCGGCATTCTGATACCAAATGACATGTTTTTTTCTGCATCCAACGCAAGACTTATTTCGTACCTCTTCCGCATGGGCATTGTTTTGTAGACGCTTGAAAGAAGCGACTACTGCTATGCTGCGAATATGGGTAAAAGGTGCCGTCTTCGATAATTGGATGATGGGTCAGGGCTTATAGGATACTTACCTTGCACCTGCCCCTGGTAAGAAGGGAAAACTTCAAAGTCCACAGGAATGTCATCTACTGTAACGAAATAGTTATTTATGTTTAACATATTTGTTCGGCAAGCATGGATGGTCGACAGTTGAGCCAATATGCAAGTACGAGTACATGTACAAACAAATACTGTACAGTACGAATCTGCCCCACCATGAGACGCGGGGTACTGTAACATGTGTAAGTGCCGGACTGATGCGTAGATGCGAAGTACTGTACAGTACTCAACCTCACATCAGGCACGATACTGTAAGCATAAGCTTGCGCCACGGCTACGAGTACTCCGCCACTAAGGTACGGTACTAGGACATCGCTATACGCGAGGACTCCTACGGTCCGTAGAACTAGATAGTCATTTTTTGATATTGCCCTTGGACCGAACCCGGCGCATTCATCGCTGGCCGAGGTATATATTTTGATCGATCGCCGGGTTAGAGTGGAAGGCTGCATCTCGTCTGGGCAGGAACTTGATTAGAGGTAATAATAGGCGTGCTCCTTTACAGGCAGCCCAAGATATCTAGATTTCGTTCCTTATGGCTAATCCTACTCTGCAGACCACCTGCGAGCCTACAGGCTCATGCTCAAGCTCAAGCTCAAGCTCTACCTTTACCCTCTCCTTTAACCTTCCCGACTCGAGACCCGCCTCTCCATCATCCTCCATCATCTCCGAGTCCTCCCAAACCACAATGTCAAGCTACACTTCGAATTCGAAGCCTTCTTTGGCGCGACAGAGTACAGCCGACGCGGCTGAACGGGATTACTTCCACGAAAACCCAGCTCCGGCGGCGCTCGAGGAACATACTGCCCAGGCCAAAGCGTTCATAGACCTCCACGCGGCTGCTGGCAGGCGCGTCGTCTTGGTCACATCTGGAGGCACAACTGTCCCTCTGGAGAGGCAGACCGTCAGGTTCATCGACAATTTCAGCGCGGGTACACGAGGTGCAACGTCCGCAGAATATTTCCTCGAAGCTGGCTATGCAGTTATTTTCCTCCATCGACAGTTCAGTCTTTTGCCGTACTCTCGCCATTACAGCCATACCACAAACTGCTTCCTGGATTTCCTCCACGAGAGTCCGGATGGCAGCATAGTTGCCAACGAAGAATACCAGGAAAGGATGCAGAAAGTCCTCAGACAATACAATGCTGCCAAGAAGAAGAGCCTCCTCCTCACTCTCCCCTTCACGACTATCAACGACTACCTTTTCGTCCTGCGTTCCATCTCCCAGCTCATGCGCACCCTAGGGCCAAGTGGTTTGTTATACCTCGCTGCAGCAGTCTCCGATTTCTTTGTCCCACCGGAGCGAATGGTTGAGCACAAGATACAATCCACCAACGCAACCGATGTGCAAAAAGAGGGAAGAGATGCTCCAAGCAAGGAAGAGGAGGAAGAAGTATTTGACAATTTCGATTCTTCACCGGCGGTGCCTCGAAGCAAACGTTTGATAGTCGACTTGGACCCCGTCCCGAAATTCCTGAAGAACTTGGTAGACGGTTGGGCACCAGAAGGCATGATTGTTTCCTTTAAATTAGAGACTGATCCGAAGATATTGGTGCACAAAGCTCAATATTCGCTAGAACGGTACCAGCATCATCTTGTGATTGGCAACCTGCTATCAACGCGGAAATGGGAGGTGGTATTCGTGGCTCCTGGCCAGAAAGATACGTGGATTCGAGTACCGAGAAGCAGGAGGAAACGGCCAATCAGCGGGATGGAGAACACGTTTGGTGCCCGCGCTGGCGAGATTGGTGAAAAGCCTCTAGATCCCAAAGACCTGCCAGAGGGAGATCCAGAGATGGAGATTGAGGGTCTCATTATACCCGCAGTAGAGAAGATGCACACAAGTCATATACAAAATGCTGTAAGGATACCATCATAAGCAATTTGGCTTTGGAAATAGTTTAGTAGTGTGGCTTTGGAATAATATCATGAGCCTTTCTCTTCCAGCGGTACACATATATAACTCACGTGATCTCGTGTTTCACCCCTTCTTTTGTTCGGTTCTGCAGGCGTTTCAGGCTTAAACGCTATGGCCTGTTCAGCCTGTTAACGCAACGTCTTTACAACTCCAGCTGCTCAACTTTTCTGAGCGTCGGTGGTGCTAGAAATCAGACTACATCACAGTCATTGAGTGGCGATCAACTCCCCTCATAACCTAATAATAATCCGTTGTCGTCAAACTCCCCTGTAATGGCTCGCTCATCCGCCCTGAACTCGCCAAAGTCGGTACAACAAAAGTTCTCTGAACCCCCCTTGCTTACCCAGGAAAACTTTGAGAAGGAACTGAAAGTACTGGCTGCAAAGGCACAAGAGGAGACGTGGACAAAATGGGTGCTTCAGCAGGCCTGGATCCTCATTCAGTCGGCCGTCTTATTGACCCTGGCGGCCGCATACTCGAACGTCTCTCTACTGACTCTATCACCGGTCTACGGCTCTATTCCATCTTCCATATGGCACTCCAAAGGCGTCATGACTGCTTGTTTCCTGGGATGGTCCGGCAACCTCTTCCTGAGGCGGCAATTGCCAGTGAAGCCGGTCCAACTGCTGCCCCTCATCGCGGCATACATCCCAGTCATGCAATTCTTCCTCTTTCCCATCAGTGGCTTCATGGGTGCCGTGTATGGACCCATTATTATTGAGAGTCTTACGTTCCTTCCCCTTCTCCTCCTGTCCGTCTCGTGTACCGCTACCATTCTGGAGAACCTTGAGCTCAATCCAGGCCGTGTCCAGTGGCTGTCGGATGCAATGCCGGGCATTTGCTCATACGCATTTTACAGAACCATGGAATACTTCACCAGCCACTGGACGCTGCGTGTCATTGGCAAAGACTTGCTTCATTCTCGACTCGGGCTGCAATGTCAACTTGCGGTGCTTTACTCCATATTTGCTCCCTCCAAGCTTCTTCTGTACGCCTTGCCAGCACTGCTTCACACATCCATCTTCAACTACCACGTGCCATACCCATACACGACGTCTTCACTGAACTCTACGATGAGCAAGTCCGGATGGTCGCTCATCGATCGCCACGAGTCACTCACCGGATACATCTCAGTCTTTGAAAGTGATAAGCAAGGGTTCCGGGTCCTGAGATGCGATCACAGCCTGCTTGGGGGTCAATGGCTCGCAGCGCGGGCTACGCATGGCCTTCCGGAGCCAATTTATGGGGTGTTTGTGATGTTGGAAGCTGTCCGGCTCATGGACGTGCCAGAACGCGTTCCCGACTCGGAAGCTACAGCGTTGGTGATGTGAGTGCAAAGCGACGTCTTGGAATGATTAGCTAACACTTCACAGTGGTCTTGGTATTGGTACCACTCCTGCGGCTCTCATGGCCCATGGTATCAAGACAACGATCGTCGAGATCGATCCTGTTGTCCATGAATATGCGACTAAATATTTTGCGCTGCCACCCGACCACACGGCGGTTATTGCTGACGCAGTATCATACGCCGATGCTGTGGCTCGCTCCGGCGAGCAGTACGATTATGTGGTTCATGACGTATTTACTGGTGGTGCAGAGCCTGTCGAGCTTTTCACCATGGAATTTATCCAGGATCTGAGGTCTATCTTGAAGCCAAGCGGGGTAATTGCCATTGTGGGTGTCGATCATATCTCCAGACTCGTATTTCAGAGCCCTAACCGTGTCTAGAACTACGCCGGTGACCTCCTTCTCCCATCCGCGAGGATCATCGTCCAAACCATCCGGACAATCTTTCCCACCTGTCGTGTTTTCCGCGAATCCGAGCCATCTCCTGAGAGAATTGCAGCAGATGGCAGAGACTTTACTAACATGGTCATCTTCTGTACGAGTGCGGCCGATACGGTTGCGTTTAGGACTCCAAGAGAAGCGGATTTCCTTCATAGTGGGGCAAGGAAGATGTTTCTCATGCCTCAGCATGAAGTGGATGAGCGGGTATTCACAGAAGTGAAGGCTGATGGGGGTATTTTGAGCAGGAATGATACCGAGAGGTTCAGGAACTGGCAGCAAAAAAGTGCATTGGGTCACTGGGCTGTGATGAGGACGGTGCTGCCGGATATGGTTTGGGAAAACTGGTGAGGCATTGGTTTTTTCAAACGCTGAAGAGCATCATCACATTTGAACGGGTTATTTGAGTGGTAACCATATTGCCAAGTGAAAACCAATCTTGAGTTGCTTGGGGTCGATCTCAGGGGAACATTTGACATGCTGTGTAGGCAGTAGGTGACTATTCTAGTTGCCAAAGGCAGGAATAATCCGTTTAAGGTGTAAAGGATAGTCATATGAAGGCAGAATTTCCCCAAGAAGTTTCACTCCTTCATCACACCCTGACTACCTAATGATACACCACGGAAGCAGTAATGTGTCCGAAGTTTCTGAGTATCACCCCATGGCCCTATACCCAACGAGTTTCATTGCGTGTGAAATAGTCCCAGCCGTTCCATGAAGATATTTAAAATGTCGAGAATTTCTTCTTTAAAATTTCATGCCCAGGCCAGGTCCAGGACCCACTTGTCCGGCCCGCAAACATTCTGGTACGTATATAGTAAAACAACCGCTTTGGTGTCAAAAACATAAGCCTGCCCGGCTAGGTATGTTACAGTCTAGAAGATGAATCATGAGAGTGGTTACTAACATCTTCCCAGCTCAATCGGTAGAGCGTCAGACTCTTATCTCAAGAAGCAATCTGAAGGTTGCGGGTTCGACCCCCGCGTTGGGCTCAATTCCCAGCGCTTAAGCGTAGCTTAAACACCATTGTTTTTTTTGCAATTTTTTTTTCTGGTATTTTTGCTTGGGAATTGTCGGAGCAGTGATTGACTTTTTGGATGCGAATTTTTTTTTAGCAGGAACTGTTTCTAATTTTATACCGATACATATAGACCTTTGTGGATGGAGATTTTGAGTCGGGGTCGGGGGAATTTTATCAAGGGGATTTAAACGGCAAGAGAGTCTCGTGGGTCCGGTCTTAGGTACGGTACGTACGGAGCTCCGGTTATCGTTTAGAGATGGGGCCTGGAAACTGCCCGAAACATGGAAACGTGGGATCCAGCACAACCCGCGCAATACTTTAAAAGTCTGAAGACGATTCCCCTTAGCTTCTATTGCAATAGTAGTAGAGAATGGCTTCATCCGATACCAGGAAAGCGGAGCCACAGATCGTACAATGGCTCCTCGACACCCGCAACCTGTGGCCCGTACCGAAAAGAGCCCGCTCTAGGGATGAAGTCCAAGAGCTGAAGTCAGTTGTACGTACCCCTGACTGTAAACAAAGCCACTCTCTTCCACTCTGCTGATTCGATTCGCAAAGGCTGCCCGGGCTCTGGCTCTCCTTTCTCCCTCCGAGCAAGAATCTGTGCTCAAATACTACCAAGTCAGGGACGCCAAGATGAGCCTTGCGTCCCATCTGCTGAAGCACCTCGTCATCACCAAATACTGCAACGTGCCTTGGTCACAGAGCAAGGTGTCCAGGGAGCCCACGCACGGGAAGCCGTGCTACGTCCCAGAAGACGCCGATGCTCCCACGCACGTGGATTTCAACGTCAGCCACCAGGCGGGCATCGTGAGCCTGATCGCGGCGGTGGGATTCGAGGCCCGCGTTGATGTCGGCACAGATGTGGTCTGCGCGAACGAGAGATCGGTGCAGGATCACGCCAGCATCGACAAGGAGGGCTTCTTCGCCTGGGTGGATGTCCACGGCGACGTGTTTGCCGAGTCGGAGGTGAGCGGCATGAAATTGTCGCCCGTGTCGGCACGGTCCGTTGGGATATCGGGCGGAGAGGTCGAGGGCTATGCGAAGGATGCGCTGTCGCGGTGCCAGTGGAGGAACAGGACGCTCGACGTGAAGGTCGTGCGAGGAGATGGGGTTCCGGATGAGCCGGTCAAGTTGTCAAGCAACGTGGTCATCGAAGCAAAGCTGCGGCGCTTCTACGCTATGTGGTGCCTCAGGGAGACCTATGTGAAAATGACCGGCGAGGCACTGCTCGCTTCTTGGTTGAAGGACTTGGAGATCTCTAATGTTCAAACTCCAGCAGCGAAAGACGGCGCCGACCCGTTTTCCTTGGAGGCAGGAGACATTGCCCAGGATTTCAAGATCGTTTTCAAGGGGAAGCCAGTCAAGGACGTGAACATGGAATTGTCCGCGTTGGGACCTGCATACATGGTAGGGGGTTGCGTAAGGCCTTCAGCGGTGATGGGGAAATGGCTGGAGTTGAATCTTGAGACCGATGTCCTAGAAATTGCAGAAGCAAACCTCTGATGTCCTTTTCGATGGAAGCCTTCGGGTTTAACCCTGTTGAAAAATAGCTGGATTATAAGAAAGATATGCCAACAGGATACATGCCAGGAGTATTTCTTAAGCAGAGGAAGGTTGAGGATACCACAGCTCAACCTAAGGACCACAGCTCAACCTAAGGACCACAAGAAGGTCGCGCTGAATGGGAGAAAGTGCCAATATCAAGCATCTCCAACAATGAGTTATTGCAGTATACAGTGCTCCATAGACTTGAAGGCTTGAAGCCCTGCTATCTAAGGTATCTAGTGTCTTCGCAAAAAGCCCCGCCCCCCGAGAAACGCCATCAATGCATGCCAAAAAGTCAAGACCCAACTATCCAAGGTTTAGTTCTTTAACGGCTCGCCATCTTTTCCCCATCTGCTACCTTCGTCACCACCCTTCCACTCCCTCTCGACATATCCCAATTCCCTCTTCACCTTCTCGACAGTCTCCTTATGACCCGTATTCTTTCCTATATTATCACTAATCTTTATAGCTTGATTTCCCCCTGCGGAGCCGAGCTTGATGACAATGTTGAGTGGGGTAGATTTGTTGCCGGTACTCTGGTGGATGAAATCGTTGGTGAAAAAAGTGCCAACACCGAAAGTTGTGTTGAAACCAGCATCGTCGGATATCTTCTTGTACTCTATACATAGGTCGATATTTAGAGAATCGGAGAAAACAATGGTCTTCTTATCCTTGATTCCTTGCTCATCATAAAACTGTCGCATAATCTTCACAAAGTCGGCAGGGTCGCCAGAGTCTTGTCGAACGCCGGCGAAAACATCCGCAAAAGTCTTTGCTTTTCCATCGACCTTGTCCAAAGAAGTCTTTGAGGGTGCTTCAGGTGTCCTGACATCCTCTGACAAAGCGCCAGGCCCGGTCGTCGTCGTGCGGGGTATAGGTTGCTTGAAGGATTCCAGAAAGACAGGCGTGCCGAAGGTATCCGTGAGTGCAATTCCCAGAACGCCCTCTCCGAAACAGTCAACCCAATATCTTAGTGCTTTCGTCGTAGCCGTCTTGTAATCTCCAGTGATAGCTGCGACGCCCATGAACCATTCGTGCGCGACTGTGCCAATTGGAGGAATTCCGAACCTCATTGCCAAATGGACATTACTTGTTCCCGAAATTGCACCTGGCAGACCAGCCTTCTCCCCTGCCTTTCTCGCCTTGACCAAGCCTCGAAATACCAGCGCCTGCGTATGGTAATCTCTTCTTCTTCTGGTTCCAAACTCGGAAACGACACAGCCAGCCTCCAGAAGGCGCATACCCTTAGCATACGCCTTGTCTTCTTGTCCGTCATATGTCCAGTCGGTGTCCATGAATCGGAAGTAGGCTTCGCTTGTCAAGGCCAAGAGGGGGATCTCGTAGAGGATCGTCTCGACCCATAAGCCCTTGATCGTGAGGTAAAATTCACCAATGTCATCTTCACTTCCAGTGTCTTTCTCGGGCGTGAAGGAGGCTTCGATTTGATCGCGGGGATTGAGGCGGAACTCTTTGAGGAAGTCGAGGTAGGGTTTGTTCAGATATGTGCAGGTATTCTGCAGGAAGCGGAGCTCGTCGTTTGAGAGAGCAATGTTACCAAGTTCTGTTTGGGTGGGATGTCAGTGAATTCCTGCGCAAGGCCGAAAGGTAACAAGCATACTATTGATTTGGATCTGAAGCCAGCGGAAGGCGGCTCTGGAAAGCTTCTTCTCGGGGGTTCTGTTGTGGAAGGCGTAGGTGACCTTGACATCCGAAAAGTGCCTGAGGACGGCGCATTGCATAGTCAACTTGTACAAGTCGGTGTCGAGGAAGGAGATGACTCCCTCGGGAAAGGGCGAAGAACCATTGAAGTCCATGGTGAAGTAAAGGTTTGCAG
>QGML01000468.1:0-16982 GCA_007825375.1 Lachnellula willkommii | reverse complement strand
ATTGAGGGGGGGGAGAGTACCTATGTTGTGAGGGATGGATTTGGGGACAGTTTAAATATGGATTGTGGAGGACGTGAGACATTCTGGTGAATGTTTTTGACGTTGTGTCACTTCACCTTCACCTTCTAGAAGATCTGTAAGACATGCCTAGACCAAGCTTAACCGCATTAGATACACAGTAGTGGGGCAATGTGGGGCAATTGCATTAAATTTCTCTTTTATCGATAAGGATTAGGCACGTGATCGTGTATCCAACACGCGCGCCCGCGTATGTACTCGACCTCAACACTGTACTGTGACCTCCCTCTCACCCATACCTACGCGTTTTCACTTTCCCTACCCTCGACTTCAAGTATTCGCTTTCCATATTTTAATATCTTCGTTTCCCACAGCGCGCGACCCCTCCTCTTACTTGTTTAAATGCTGCCAGACGCCCTGCTTGGTCTCTCGAGTCCTTTCGCCCTTCAAGTCATCTAATTCATCTTCACCAACTCTGAAAGTAAGCTCGCTCTCCAAACGTACCTACTTTCTGCTGTCGCATTCACTTGCCTTGTGGCATTAGCGCCTCCTCCACTTCTCCCCCACCGAGACCGCATTAACCGTCTTCTAATTCACTTGCTCTGGTCTTTTGCTTCCTTCCACCTTCCTTCTACCCTTTGTCTTCCCCGCCATGTCTCCACCACCATGCCTCTATTTACCTTCATGACTGACTTCCCTATAGCAGGTCGAGACGCTGTGCTCCGCTGGCTTGATCTTCTACCCATCCAACCAAGCCTCAACCTTTCATGTTTATTCTCGAAACCAGGTACAATCATGGACGTTGATCCATGGGATTGGGAGGTCGACCGCGTCGTGCAGGAACTTTGCACCGAGAACCGAACATGGCAACCATACTCACAGACAATACCGAGACCAGACCCCTCTCTCTTGGAGAAGGCCCTGCGAGAACAGATGGTCACTGGCTCTATATTACTCATGGTTGTAGGTGATAAGGAGATGAAGGAAGATCTCGGGATCAAAGTTCTTGGCCAGCGAGGATTCATTCGCAGTGCCATCGCTGACCTCAGGGTTAAGAGCGTTGCATACAAGGTGTACATGGGCGAACACCATGTCCAAAGTGTCTCGGCCTCGCACCGTACCCGAAGCGTCAACGACTTTGCACCTGAGCATGTTCCTGCTATTCAACACTCAAATCCGGATCAATACCCACTGTCTCCTAGCCTAAGTCTTGGCAATCGAGATACCCCAATCACCAGGCAATCCCCAAATGGCCAGTATGCTCTTGATGCATCTGGTAACAAGAGGCGCAAATTGGGCTTTGGCGATTTTGCTGAAAATGATGAGGGCCAGTCTGCAAATGGTGTCAACCAGGAAGACGCCACAAACCATATGGTCAATGACTTGGAAGATCACAATGGAAACGTCGACACTGTTGCTCAACCGGATGCTGGTACCCCTCTTGATATCAACGGCAAGGGGAAGAGAATCGCGCCCACCCTGGTCACATCCGAGATCGACCCCAACCGGAATCGCGATTTGCCTACCCATGCAGACAACGTCAGTTATAATGATCTGAATGATCAAAATGAAGCATCTGACACTAATCTTCAAAAGGATGCTGACATCCCTCTTGATGTCAACGGCAAGAAGACAAAGAGGATCGCGCCCACCCTGATCACATCCGAAATCGACCCCAACCGGAATCGCGATATGCCTACCAATGCAAACAACGTCATTCACAATGATACCCAAAGCATTGAATCTGGAGTCCGATTTCTTGACGATGAGGGCAATACAAAACTGGTACCAGTCCTTCAGTCAGACCCAAGCTCCACTGAGCCATACCCATATGCAACACCTCTCTCAAACCGCTCAAACCGCAAATTGAGAAGGGAACCTAGATTTGCAGAGGACAACATAGGCATTGGTTATCTGGGCAAGCAGAAGATCTGTGTAGACGACATCTTCTTCGAGGGAGTAGAAGTCGGGCAAGAGCTCCCAACCTCTGGCGATAGCAACGAGTTTTCTTCTGGGCACACAGATATCTCAAGTGGACGACGTCTGTACGTATCCCGCATGATGAGGCATTTCTTACGTTCAGAGCCGCAAGCTTTTGTTCGTAGCGGCAAACTTTTCTCTGCTGTAGTTCCTTACGCCCCAAGATTCACCCCCAGGTTTCACAAGCCTTCGTTCACCTTGTACTCCTCATCTTCAGATGGTCGAGTGCACTCTAGAAGAGAAGAAATCCGTTCTTGGCCCGAAATTGATCCCGAAGCTACGGCTAAGAAATCGTATTCGGGACTCGAGGAGCATTCAGCAACTTTCAACCTAGTTGGTCCTGATATGCTTAATAGTCTTGGATCATATGACCAATGGGACCCAGACTCTCTTCAAAAGTATCAGCACCTTGAAGGTGGGGATGAGATCCTGCCTCTCTATGGAGAATCCGACGAGGAAAACGAATTCGATGAGGAAACGTGGCAGGAAATTGAAACGGAGCGAGGCGCCAAACTCGAAAAGCCCGAGAGGCCAATGAAAAACCCGCCTATCAGTACCAATGAAGTTAATGCTGCCATTAATCGTGGTATTGCTAGCCTTGTTACGAAGTGGAATGAGAGAAAGCTCTCGAAGTTGCAATTCAAGGCTTTCAAACTTTGGCACAAGTCTCACAAACTCAAGACTTGGAAAGATGATGTATTGTCCGCCCAGAAAAAGCTTGTCCACCTTGCACAAAGAATCACAAAAATCCGTGAAGAGATTCTGTCTGATAAATGGTCAAGCGAGATGCAGGTCTTGAAACAGGTTTCGATCCTAGAGCCAAGTGTCTTTGATCGTGAGGCTTTAGTATGGACGATTGCTGTTTTGGAGAAAAAGGCAGCTCCTGAAAAGCTGACAAAAGTACCCTCAGTTAAACCTAAGAAGTCAACACTACGCAGTGATGATGGCGAAGGCGAAGGCGAGTCCCTTGACAGCGACAGTAGCTCTGATGACGATATGGAAGATTTCATTGTCGATGATGATCCTATGGATCTAGAAGAGCACGAGCTCAACCTGGCTGATGGCGAGGCCAGTGACGATGATGCCACCATGTCAGATAGAAGCGTCTCTGCGCGATATTCCGCAAAGCCTGATAACCCCATCGAAGCTACCAAAGTTGTCCGCAAAAGCACTCCGGTAGCTGGCATTACCTCAACTCCTCAGATCAATGAGAGACAATCATCAGCACCATCAGCGACAGCCTCAGTCAAACCCGAAGAGCCAACTCTGCCGAAACACCGTGCTGTAGCTGCTGCAAATGCCCCCAACACGATTGATCTGACAGGGCTCACCTCTGATTCTGATCCTGTTACACCGAAGAAGAAACCTAAGCTTAGATTGATCAACCACAATAGTCCTTTTAGTAGTCCTGTCTCGTTAGAAGCGGAAGAGCAGCCTGATCCAAACGAATTGCCTGACCTCCAGGATCCCCGAAGCATTGGCAGATACCAGAGCCAAGCTTGGGAGCAGCTGATGGACCGAGATCGTCTATTGGTTTCTATTCTGTACCGCATGGAAAGTCTGACAAGGAGACGAATCTTCGACTTCATCTCGACCATATCAGAACCCGAACTGTGGTATAACATGGCACAAGTCATGTCCTCCTGTAAAGTCCCTCGCTATATTGTAAAGGGTATGGACTCGCATACTTTTGAGACACTCGCCTTCTTCATTCGGCTTTTCGAGGTATATATCGATTGCAAAAGTTATCCATACCGCGAGCTGCCTACGCCAAGTTCTATCCAGAAGGTGGAAGACGGCCAAAACACCTTCTTCACAAAATTTTACAGATGTTTCAAAAAGATCCCAGGTTACTTTGACCGCAAGCTGTCGTCACACAAATCTTCATCGCTCTCTACGCACAAGAGAAAGGCGGTCACAATTGATGAATCAGATGAAGACGGTGAACCTGTCCCTGCCATGAGGCGTCAACGCCCAGAGGGGCTCACGTAAGTTGCAGGACTTATTCTATTCGATAATAAAGTATTAACATTACACAGAAGCAGCGAGGATGAACTCTTAGCTGACACGCCTCGCAAGAAGCAGCGGAAGATCTTTGAAGATAAAGATGCCCGTAAACTTCGAGAGCAAGATAGGCAGCGGCTAGCTGAACAAGAGGAGCGGCGAAAAAATCTGCAAAAGACTTTAGCACTCAATAACCAGATTGGGGCAATCAATAAAGGTCAGATCATAATCAACGATGCTAAAGCAGACGATCAAGGATATGTTTACGTTCATCCACATATTTCTGGTCGCATCAAGAAGCATCAGATTGAGGGGGTTCGCTTCATGTGGAATCAGATCGTCGGGGACGAGAATGTGATGCAAGGATGTCTTCTCGCCCATCAAATGGGACTAGGGAAGACTATGCAAGTGTAAGTCTAGTTGTCTAAGACGTAATTATTTTGCTAATTCAAAGATAGTATCACTCTTCTCGTTGCAATTGCGGAGGCAGCTGCGTCAACGGACCCAACGATATCATCTCAAGTTCCGAAGATTCTTCATAAACCTCGGTCATTGATTCTCTGTCCCCCAACCCTTATCAACAACTGGATGGACGAGCTTATGATCTGGGCGCCTTACGACCCCGAGGGCACTAATATTCTCGGAGGCTTCTGGCAAGTCAGCTCCTCAATTGAAGCTTCACAACGGCTACAGAATATCACCCAATGGTACGAACGCGGTGGAGTTCTGGTCATCGGCTACGAAATGTTCCGTAGTTTCATTCAAAACAAATCTCGGGGTGCTGCTCTTAGTGAGGAAGTGCACGCGCAAGTCCAGAAGGAACTTTTAGAGGGTCCAAGTATCATCATTGCCGATGAAGCGCACAAGATGAAGAACGCAAATGCTGCCACAACGGAGACTGCCAGTCGATTCAAATCGTCGAGTCGCGTTGCGCTGACTGGTTCCCCACTGGCTAACAATGTCGAAGAATACCACACCATGATTGACTGGGTTGCGCCTAATTACTTAGGTCCTGCCAAGGAGTTCAGGGGGAAGTACGTCGAGCCAATACAAGCCGGCTTGTGGTCAGACAGTTCATCGAGCGAACGCCGCAAAAGCCTCAAGATGCTTGGCGTACTGAAGGAAGACATCGCACCGAAAGTTCACCGAGCAGACGTCTCAGTTTTGCGCAACGACTTGCCCCCAAAGAAAGAATTCGTCATCACGGTCCCTCTGACGGAGCTGCAGAAGAAGGCATATTCTCTTTACGTGAAGTCTATGATGTCCGGAACTGGCCACGCACGTACAAAAGATGGCGAAATCAAACAAAGCACACTTTGGCACTGGCTCGCAGTTCTTTCGTTGCTTTGCAACCACCCTTATTGCTTTAATGAGAAGCTCAACGAGCGTAAGGGGGACGCGAAGAAGGAAGCTGCAAGAGTCGAAGAAGCACCCACTTCTCTAGAACCAACCGATCGCGGGGAAGAAATTGCACAGAAGGTCAACGAGTCGATTTGGAAAGTAGGCGTCTCGCAAGAGCTTATAAAAGCAGAAACAGCTCTGTTTGAGGCAGAAGGTGTTGACATGCAGTCGATCGAATTGTCAAACAAGGTGAAGATTCTTTGCCAGATTCTTGACGCCTCAAGAGCTGCCAAAGACAAGGTTCTCGTTTTCTCCCAATCCATCCCGACACTCGACTTCTTGGAAAAGCTTTGTATCAAGCAAGGCCGCAAGTATGCCATGCTAACCGGTAAAACCAAGATGAGCACTCGTCAAAGCTCGACGAAGAATTTCAACACCGGGAACGATGAGTTGTATCTCATATCCACTACCGCTGGTGGTCTTGGACTGAACTTGCCCAGTGCTAATCGAGTTGTTATCTTCGATTTTAAATTCAATCCTATTATGGAAGAACAGGCTGTGGGTAGAGCCTTCCGAATCGGCCAGCTGAAGGAGACATTTGTGTATCGATTTGTTACTGGGGGTACTTTTGAAAATACTGTGCACAACAAGACGATCTTTAAGATGCAATTAGCATCCAGGGTTATCGACAAGAAAAACCCCATTGCGCACGCAAAGAAAAACATCTCGGACTTCCTTTTCGAACCTCGGATTGTAGAACAACAAGACTTGACAGATCTGAAAGGAATGGATCCTAAGGTTCTTGATCACATCTTGGAACCTCAACACGACGCTTGTACGATTAAAGCGATTGTGCAAACCGATACATTTGAGCTTGATGACGATGACAAGCTCACTGTCGAGGAAATGAAAGAAGTGAAGCAGCTACTCGTTGATGAACAGCTGAAGCGTTCCAACCCTCAAGCTTGGCATGAATTGCAACTTAAAAAATCTGGCCGAGCAGTGCAGCAAATGCAAGCTTCTCAAGCAGCCCCAAACATGACGACGCATCCGGGCCCTTCCAATCGAATTGTCTCAGCACAACCTCAAAACAGTGCGAGACCAGTGCCAGGATCGCGTTTGACCCCGCCCGGAAAATATGTTGGCCCTCACAATCGCGGCCCTTACAATCGAGTTGTCTCATCCCAACCTCAAAGTAGTGCTGGGGTCCTCAGACAGCCTCAACCGAACCCTCTAGAAACTTCCGGCAGTCACAATGAATTTACTCCCAGCCAAGGTTCTACAGGTACTGCCCGTGTTCCCTCACCCACAGTGCTCAAAGAAGTTGTCAATACAGCAACCCCAGCTATAAAGCCGCCACCCAGACCGACGCCAGCCTCGGGTAATTCTGCAGCCATATTACCTCCTGCTATCAAGCCACCCAACCCTACAACGACTCCGATGCAGACGCCATCAACCCCCATGGCGACTTCTACCAACTCTGCGAAGGCAGAAAGCCCCGCAATCAGACCGCCGCAAAAGCAGAAACCCACTTCAGCCGCTGGTAATTCTGCAGGCGCTGCCACTCAACATACTTCCCCAGTTCCAGGCACTTCCAACCCCGGGGCCTTGAGCCGCACCAGTAAGGAAATTAAGAATGTTTCGCCTCCACCTGACCGAGGTCGTCCTATTAATGGAAATACAAGCCGAGCCAGTTCTGTGGCATCCCGACAAGTTGCGCAGTCAACTCCTCGCAGCTCGAGCAGCACGCCAAGCTTGGTTCGTTCTGAAGGAAATGTTGGTGAAGCCCCTTTATTTGTGAGAAAATTCTCTAACAGTGACTTAAGGAGCTAACGAGCATTCGTTCCGTGCTTGTCGAAGCAGCGAAGAAGTCGCAGGAATCGTCTAATACAGCCGAACAGACTCTAGCAACAGCTAGCAAGCTCTCCGACCAAATTGGTGCAGCGATTGAACGACGTCTCGGATCTAATCTGTCACTGAATGCGGTCAGAGTTGCACTTCAAGGCGACAGCATCAAGTGCCAAGCTCTCCTAAGCGGCCAAATGAGTCCAGATTCATTCGTGCAACAAATGGTGCCCTCAGATGGAAGCCCTGACAGCAATATGGAGGTTGATGACGTGACAAAAGTAGGCGCTTCACAAAACCTTTCGAGTTCTACTATTTTGCCATCCAAGAGGACTCCACGGTCAAATGAACCAACAGCTTCTGGGAACAAGGAGTCTCAGCGGCCTGCCAGCCCGAAGTCCCAAGCGGGCTTCCAGTCTAAGTACCGCGCTATGAATTCCAGTTGTTTCCCCAGCTACAGCGGTATCTAAGAAGTCATGGCTTGAGTGAAGAAGACACCAAGCAGGAGCTGATTTTACGTTATCAAGCTAAGCAGAAAGAGTTGTCTGCTCAAATGATGAAGGATCAAGGAAACATTGAACCATCAACAAGGCAGCCGTCTCAGTCAACTGCCTTCGTGGCTACTGCGAATGGCGATTTGTCTATGTCAAGCGATCGACGACTATCTTGATCAAAAACTCCATTTCAAAGCGTTCTCAATTCATTGATACATCTGGCTTCCCGCGCTAACGCACAGCAACTCTAGTCCAACATGTTCGTCGCGATGAACCGACGACCGGTCTCATCTCTGAAAACGCCAGTCGCCACCAAGTCGCCCATAGTCCAAGGCGAGAACAGTTCTCGGAAACCCATGCGAGAAGACGATGCTCGAGAACTACAACGAATCAGTGCAAGAAGACGGACGCGTGCAGAGAACAAAACACCTTCACGACTCCCCGGCTGGGCTCAGAAGGACATAGATGAAGCGAAATCTAACCGCTCAGCACGTCGTCACCACTCTCGCACATCTTCTATGGCGAGTCCTTCATCTTCGCGGGGAACATGATACCTTGGACGTTTTGCTTCTTTTTGTACCATATTTCATTTCTTTTGTTTCATCACATTACTGGCATCATTTGCAAAAGTTCACATACATATGGGAGGAGCTTGTGGCATTTTTATGAATGAAAGGCGTCGGTGCTTTGCAATTGATACCCCTGGGTGGCACTCTGGCTATACATCTTATTTCCTTTTATTGCTTACGCGGATCGGGACTGCGTAGATTTGATTGAGGAGGGTGGTGGCATTTAACGATTCAACTAAGTCATCGCTTAGACTTTTCATGATTGTACATAACGTCGTGGTCAGCCAGTAAATATCGTGCTTTCATGCTGCTTTCGCCTCTTGAATGTGTTCTCGGTGAAAGATGTGCTTAACCACCAGAACCGAAATCAAACAGAATATCCCAGCTTCCTGAGCATCTTTGCTAAAACGACCGTTTGTAGCATTGAGCAGCGAAATATCCCAACGGAATTCCAACCTTCGCGGCCTGTAAGCTCGATAGGTTATATATAGCCTGAAGTACAGGCAGGCCTCAACCCCTGAATTCAGTCAGCGCTGTACGGTGAACATCTCTCATATTTGCCTCCTTTCTCAGTATCTCGTCACCTGTCGGAGGTCCTCGCGGCGCTATCTTCTCGATACTGTTGCCTTTTTCTTTTCGTTTGTTCAGAGGTGCACTGCTGGCCCTTTTCCTTGGCCTTTGTATTTTCCTCTGTATTTTCCTCTGTATCGGACGGTGTGCTTGTGCTTGAGGACGACATCTCGAGTCGCTGTTGGTATGTATGGGTTTCGTGTTGAGTGTCGAGTTGAATTCTGAGGATTTTGGGAGGAGGGGGGGGCATCGTTGAGGTATGTCAATGGCGGGCGCTATTTGCGGGTGCTCGGCTCGGCATGACATACTGTAACATGAGTTGAGTTGTTTTGGGGCCGAACTAAAGAGATGGAAGGGCCCTGGGAACTGATTCGCGGGATGAAGTCTGCGCGAGGATAGTACTGCAATTCCTTGCAGTTGCACTGAGGAGATTATTTAACGGTGGTTGATTGATGGCAGATGGCACCTACCTTTGTATGGGCAGGTTTCACTAAAAATGCAAGGACAAACTTGCCCCTTCAATCTCTTGAATTGTGACTGCTCAAGAAATTGAAACATGGAACATTTTGAAACTGGATGACAAACGACAGGAAGCGGGGTAGCGAGGAGGTCAGACGCAACACAAGAATACCATTATTGACTACTCGAGAGGAGCTGACACCTCTATCTAATCCATGCTTTTGTACGATGAGAGACACCATAATACCAGGCTACAAGCCCAAAGATCCAGACATTACACGACGCCTCCCACAAACAGAACCTAGGCCGTTAATCCATGGTGCCGCACATGCCAGCAACCTCCATCATCTAAGCACGAAACTCGACGGCACTCTTGGGAGGGTTCGCAGTGAACTGCTTGGAAGCCTCCGCGTCGGGAAAGTCGTCCTCAAAACCTGCAGACACATCGTTAGTGGGACGACCATTAAAGACTGAGAGAGGAACCTACCAAACACATAAGTGGTTCCATCATTCGAGGTTGGTGGGACACTGTAGGTGAAGGGTGCTGCCGATGGAGTTGAGTATGTCGCACTGATACCGTCATTCTGGGTATCCCAGACGAAAGACAGAGCGTATCCGGCATTGCAAGTGATATCGCCAGAGGCAGGAAGATCGCCGATGGCAGCGGTCTGAAGAACAGTTAGCAGAATCCGACAATAGGTTTAGGGAGGGAACATACGCCATTGCAAGTTGGGTTGTCGCCCACGTTGCCATTCAAGACGGTGAGAGTGACATAGGAGCCAGGCTGAGGGTGTGTTAGCAGCTTCTCTCATCTTGAGGAGCTGTGGAACGTACTTGGGCGGTTCCATTGATTGCAAAAACACCTGCTGCAGAAGCAGTGCTGAGGAAGGTGGCTCCCGCAAGGAGAAGGGTGCTGGCTGTGAATTGCATGTTGACGGTTGGATGAGATGGATGGGGGTGTAAGAGTTTGTTGGTTGATGTGTGATGTGTGATGTGCAAATGTGAAGTTGTTTGGAGTTGTGGTTGCGTGCAAGTGAAGATGTTGTTGATTGTGTAGAAGAAGTGAAGACGATCAGAGGGAAGTGCTCGCTCTTATACACCTCTCGCTCTTTCCTTGGCTTGGCCACGGTATTCCCGAGACGAGAGTACCTCCGTAATGTTCCTTCCCTTGCCTCGCTCTTTCGCCGCCATCACGCTGTCACAGATGGGCCATGTCTAAAAAAAAAAAGGATAACCGGGGGTCTTAGATTCCAATGACGAATGCCAAGTCTCCAGAATATGAACAGCGGAGATTTTAAATCATGTCAGCTGATTGTGTCGGCACTGCACTGTTCGTATTCATCTCGACGAAACAAACGTTAACATTGCAAGTACCGAGCATTCGCACCAACCAGAGCAACGTTCCCTCGTGCTTGTGACAAATCAAAAGAGCCGTTCATTCTTGGAGGGCTTTTGGGAAAATGCGGGGGAAGATCTCCAAGATCTCCTAAAATAGGATACGAGCCTGTCGATCTTCACTCCAAGGGGGATGGTTGGCGCGGCTTGCAATCCGGACGAGACGAGACGAACTTCAATGCAGGTACGAAGAAGTACAAGGCTGACCATGTTGGTGGCTCGGCTCGGTACGAAGTACCAATTAATGGTCGCTGCTCTCCCGTACACTTGTACGAGTTCAATATTATTCTTTCTGCTGCCTTGTGCTAGGGCTCGTATCTGCTGCCGAACTTACGAACCATTTGCTGTTGGTATTCAAGATCGACAATGAGTAGAACTACATACGAAGCGAAACCATTGTTTCCGCATCTCTCGTAAGCTTTCCCGATGCTGGATCAGTTTTGAGTGGTTTTAACCAAAAATCAATCCTGCCCGGTCAAAAACCTCAAGGATTCACGCCTAATCCTCCCGCAAAGCTTAATACATTAAGCAACTTGACAGAGTTTCTCTCAACAAAAATGACTTTGTAGCGTCTTGTTGCTAACTGCTCATGCCACGATGCTTTCTCATGAGTGACTTCCCTCCTTTACATCAACTGGTTTCGCCCCTAGTTCTAAAAGCAGTGTCACCATTTCTGGCGTTCCAACGTCTAGGGCAGAGACCATCGGCGGAGTTTTCGCAAAGCTTCCCAAATGATCGCCATCAACTACCTCGGCTTCTCCGTCAGGACAAAGCCGAAGCGTCAGAAATAGCCATCGAACCATGTCAAGGCGATTCATCTTCATCGCGTTCCATAGAGCGTAATAACGCCAGCCCTTTGCCTCTAGTGACTTGATATGAAGCCCGTGCTTCACAAGGAAATTTGCAGCTTGAATCTGACCCGCACGTGAGGCGGCAACAAATGCTTGGAACATCCGATTGCGAACCTCCATGTCTATGCCGCGCTTGAGCATCATGTCAAGAACTTCTACCTGCCCACTTTCGGCAGCACATATAAATGCATCGTGGCTGAATTGCCTCACGTTGGCACCACGATCTAGAAGGAGGGCCACCGTGCTGCAGTGCCCATTTTCTGCGGCACCCGAGAGCGCCGTCCCTTCCCCGTTATTAATCGTGTTCTGATCAAGCCCAGCATCTAGCATCTTGGTTACAATTTCATCATACCCGTGTCTGGCAGCCAACCAGCAAAGTTCCTTCTGCGAATGTAATGGAATCTTCGCGTTCCTGTTCAGTATAATTGACGCGATTTCTGGGTGCCTCCGCTTTACGGCCTTGCAAGCCGAGTTGGCTATAGAGGTTCTCAGATTGTACTTTGGATTCAAAAGTAATCTGACAACATCGATATGCCCATGCCACGCGGCTGTTTCCAATGCAGTCCATCGGGTAGAATGCGCCAGTTGATTGATATCTGCTCCAGAATCCAGAAGTGTCTCCACCGTGTCACAGTACCCATATTGAGAAGCAATCTGTAACGGACTGCCAAAATACCTAGTTTGAACGTTGCTGTCAAAGCCACGTCGTAGATATTCAGCCTGCACCTCAGTATAGCGTGATGCCAAGGCCACAATGAAACTAGAGGCTTGGATATCGTGGCTTTGGCTTTCTTCCAGCGACTGGGTGCTACTTTCATCCGCGTCTTCTAGGTCATAAAACACCTTCCAATAGCCACGGCAAGCAAGTGCTGTCTTGCAAATGGATTGCAAGACATCCAGCCGATCCAGGGTGCGTTCAGATTCGACGATGCGAGATACCAGCTCATCAGCCACAGCGTGAACAGCTACTTTGATTGCAATATGTCCTTGATACTGCATCCCAACATTCTCTACCACCAAACGAAGTTGGAATGACTCTGAAATCTTGCGTTGATCGTAACCATAATGCGATCGCAACTCTGCAAGCCTAGTTTTGGCCAGTTGTTTCGTGACTTCGCGATCAAAGAGCTCTGGAGCACCTGAAATTAGTTGAAGCTCAACAGTTGGATGGCAAGCGGTCATACGGTTTACCTGACGGAGCCACAAGCAATGGACGATCTGGCCAGATGCCACAGTTACAGCTATGATATTGGAGATGAGATCTAGAGGTAAGTCCAATAAATCCATGGTGCTTTCTCCGTGGATGGTTATTGAGATTGGAACGGGGGGGGGGTTATTTGATGGCTGCAGATAGCCTTAAGAATTCCGAAACATTCGTGAAATGAATTTCTCCGATTGAGGTTTCCTACTGGTACTCTGAAGTCGGAAGATACAGAGTAGGACTCGTCTCATGCAAGATGCTGTATGCACAGTGTGGGGTGGGGTACAGTATCTCAGATGGGCCCGTATTTGTATTGTATTGCCGTGCACAGCCTGGACCTTGGCTTGGCATGCTAAATTTGGACTTTCACCCAGCTAGACACAGACTATTAATAAATATGGCAACATTCAAGCTTTCATAACCGGAAAGTTGTAAGGATCAATGGACTCCTTGTTGAAGAGACAGGTAGGATCAGGATTCTAACAAATTATCTGGTCACGTGACCTACAACCCTTATTTTGGTTATTTTGTAACATGTGTTCTCGCACGTGCCTTAGCTACAACTAAGGTAAACAACCGTTACTTGTTTTGACATTCTCATGAATCAAACCACTGGATATACAGTTTAGCCATCCCCCCCAAACACCACAATTCACACCCTCTAGCTAACCAAAATGTGCAAGAAACGACAGAACCCAGGAAACACTCTTTATTCTATGCCGGTCCAAGCTCAAAAGCCATCCCCGAAGTCTTTTCACCGTCAAAGTTTGGTCCGCCGGGGACTTGGTCCCATACATGTACTTTCTTAACTTTTTGTACGCCAAATCCCTGTGTATAGTCTGTCAACCAAAATGGCACCGCGTTTCCGTTCCTAGTTCCTTCCATGGTAACGGCTGCATCTACATCGTTGGGCTTCGAGAGATCGAACGTTCCTTTACCATTTGCATTAAAGTTATTCGGGTATCTTTGGTGAGCGGTTTTGATGGCGTTTATAGTGCCATCGTTGTCGATGGCTTCCCGGATTATGTACTTGATATCCGTCATGTACTTGGGATTCGTCGTGCCACTAGTTCCTCGAACCTTGTTCAACACCCCATACTGCAAATCTGTCCACTGGACCTTGTTCGTCGCAATGTTGTTCTCTTTCATATCATTCCATTTCGCAACAATTGAACCAGGCTATGCATCTCCGAAGTCAGTAGGATATTTCACTGGCTGATTGTGGGAGCGAAGTAGGCCTGGCCTGGGAATCAAGCGATGCTGTTCAAGAAGTACACGTACCTGCCCTGATGCTGCATCTTCAGATCTTGAGATGTAGTTTTCCCCAACAAGTTTTGAGTTCCCGCCGGAATCAACCGCACGGGTCTTTGCACCCTTGTAGGTCGTCTTACTTTTGTCAAGACCAAGGTCTCTGAAGATAGTTGCAACTGTCTCAAAGTAGTCCCAGCCTGGTGTCTGTGTAGGAAGTTCTTCCATTTTGTATGAGCCACCTTGATCAACGTTCCATTTTGGTGTGGTCTTATCTTGATTGCTCGTGGGGTTACTCTTGACCTTTGCAATTTTTGCATTCGCAGCAGCGCTGATCTGCTTGCCCTTTTGAAAGTATGCGTTCCATCCCAAGTCCTCGAGATGCGGGTCGTCTGGTTCCGACTCCTCTTCCATACTGAAGCGAATCAGTATTATATTTCGAGCAATAATGAGCAGCGGCCGAGAGGGAATATACAGATCAGAAGCTTTACCACACAATCAAGGGGGTTAAACAAGGAAGAGGGATATTTACTCTGTATCTTCCTCTTCTGAGTCTGAGCAACGCTCTATCAACTCTGTTGTGCGTTTGTTGGATTTTGCAACTGCAGGATCGGTTCCTGGGCCACCTGGGCTCGTGCCTGTCTTTGGTGCATCGGACTCTTCTTTTGATCGAGGCGTCTTTGGTTTTGGTAGAATGACACGGGGCTGGTTTATGACCGAGTAAGCATTGTTCAGTACACCTCGTTCAACCGCATTGTTGAGATTGTTGTTCCTCTTCTCAGAGGCTGATGATCTATCAGTCCATGGAGTTCACTAATAGGATGAACTGTATCTCACCAATATCAGCGTTCGTATCAACAGGAACAGAGCCCACCGATGGTAAGACCGCAAGGCTTGTTGCTGCAACGGCCAACAGTGTTTTCAAGCGGAAATACATCTTGAATTTGTCCCGCTAATAGGAGGAATGGAAGGTTGCGGTAAGCTCAAGGTGACAAAGCACAATTCGACGAAGAGTTTTGATAACAAAAGAAGATAACGAACGGCTTTGAAGATGGCTAGAAGCACATGACTCATGAGTCCATTTCTCCGTATTATATTGCTTCCGAATTGACCAAAAGTCAAGGTTTATTTCGCAGAGTAATACTACCCAGGCAGAGGAATGACGGATTCCCATTTCGATCCATGTTGATGCTATTTGGAACTATATATCCTTGGTAAGATCACGCTATGCATCTGCTCTTAGGATTGCCGTACCCAAACGGGTAGCTCTTGGAAGGATTTTGGTCGTAAAAGTTTCCTATCGAATTTTCGACATGCTTTAATAAATTTGTCAATTAGAGTCTTCACGCCCCACCCAGATATTTACACGCTTTCCTAGATACACCTTGGGCTGTTCTTATATCCCACAGCGATTCTATAAAAGCGGAGCACTTTTAGCTCTAGGGACCCGTTCAAACGAGTCTGCGAAGCTGCTAGAGTAGGGACAACCCGTTTTTCCTATTACAGTAATACTCCTGAGTCCTGAGAACCGACGATGATCTGCTAAGCGCTTCGCTACAATGCCCACAACCAAGTAAAGGGCCGCGAGCTATAGTAGCGATCGTGGCGTCTACCTCCGTCCTGCGTAAATGAGGATATACTTTAAAAAGTGGAGTAGAGACTGCTTACTCCGTATCCGCCTCGGGAATAGTGAGATGCGATACGATAGATAGCCTAATGGGGTAAAGTGAGGGGTCTGCACCTACCTACGCAGTGGCAGAAGAGATTTACTATACGGAGTACGGGGCGAGAAGACTCCCCCGTATTCACGTCCGTGATTCATACTTCTACCATGAGCCCTCACAAGTGGACCGGCCTGGGCTTACTGTACAGTACCAGGAAGTCGTTCGAAGTTCGAACAAGTCAAGACCCGCAGAAGGATTATCATCTCATCTCGCTGTTGTATCCACCCAAAGAAGAAGGAAAAAAGAAAAGGGAAAAGAAAAAGGAAAAGGTTCTTCTTTCATCAATGACTGACTACAACGAGGAGTTCATTATAGCTACTTCTATTTGGCCGGTGTTAGTTAGCATATACCAAAAATAGCTCTACGGAGCAGCCGCGCGCAACTGCAAGGTCGAATCCCGATAAACGGGTCTTGATACCTGATGCGGCCGGCTTACCTACAGTAGGTAGGTAGGCTTCCGTCCAGGTGGGGAAAAGGGAATCCCGTTAATTCTAGGTATGGAACGATTATCTTTCTTGTGCTGGTGTCGTATTTAAGCGCCCAAACTTGGTAAAGAGGGCGGAACCATCGGACGAACCCCCTCCCCTACAAGCGTAAAGTGTGGATTTTTTTATTTTTATGGATTTCTTGTCCATAAGTACTGTACAGTACTCCAAAACGTCCATTGTGTATAGTAAAACGTACCTAGCAGCTACTTAGCAACGAGTGATTTGCGTGCAGGGCGTCGGCTTCATGTGTCCGCCCTCTTTGTATAATAATTATA
Organism: Lachnellula willkommii; assembly: GCA_007825375.1. Classification (NCBI taxonomy): domain Eukaryota; kingdom Fungi; phylum Ascomycota; class Leotiomycetes; order Helotiales; family Lachnaceae; genus Lachnellula; species Lachnellula willkommii. The sequence goes on along the minus strand of QGML01000468.1, from coordinate 520 downwards.
AGACAATAGTTCATTTTCATTGCTGGACTTTTCAAAAGGGGTTAATTGGTCGTTGATTTAATAAGCGAGAGAGACCGTTGGATCACGTGCCGATCATCCTCAGTATACCAACAGGAAGTGAGCTGAGCACTGTGGGATTCCAAGCTCGTCACTTTTGTTTTCGGACAGAGTTACCGAATGAAAACCCGCAATCCGGGCCGCTTGACAAATATTCCACAAATAGACTTACATGAGATGGGACTTCGAATACAGATACAACGACGACGACATTCCTTCCTTCACGTCCTTCAGAGCTTCGAAACCCTCACATCCACATCCACATCCCCATCTCCAAACGGCCCCAAAAAAGCATCCAACCTCGCAATCTCAACCCCATCCCTCCCCTCCTCCACAACCCTATCAATGCGCCCCTCATCCCACGCAAAGCCCCACCAAAGCAGTACCCCCGCAGTCCTCGCCATCCGCACCCCCACCCTCTCCTCCTTAGCGATCCCCTCGTCCAGCGCCCTCCAAAACACAC
>QGML01000467.1:0-16996 GCA_007825375.1 Lachnellula willkommii | reverse complement strand
GGAAGAAAACCCTCCACATCCAGCTCGACGACCTTTTTTTCGACCTCCTCAACCATTTTACAATATACGCGAAGTTGCTTTGTGCTGTTGGCTATCTAGCCAGACCTTCCACCTCCTATTCTCTGCTTTGGTCACCTCTGTATGGCATTAACGGCGGAGCTACCTAGGCAGGGTAGCCTGGCCTGGGTAGGTACATACTCGAGTATGGACAGAGGCAGACAGCATCTCCATCTCCTCCATCTCCTCCCAACTGCCGGTATTCCATCCCTCCTCTGATGCCGTCTTACAGTCCACAGTCACACCGAGTCCTATGACCAAGACTAGATTTATATGGCTATATGGCTCCGTGACAAACCATACGCCGAGTTAGCAAGTGGCATTCCTTCTCTCACTTTGCAAGCGGATGGGTCTTTGCTGCAATATGTGTCCAGTGATCACATCAACTCCAAAATCCAACTTCAGCCGCGTTTCCGACATGTGGTTCTGCAGCATGCATTCGCCACCAAGAAGCCAAAAATGCTTCCTATGGACAAGCATTGGATGAATGTGATTTTCTTATCTCGTATATACCCCAGATCCGTGGAAGTATCTCACGGAGTCATACCGATACGCTGTCGTCCGATCTGGTGTGGTTTCGGGAACAGGGGCCAGAGTCATCACTTTCTTTCGACTACTTTTGAGACGCACTTCTAGCAGAAGATTGGTTTTTGGCTCTACTATTGCAAGGCAGGCCCCTGATGATGTTTCACATGGCAACTGCATTTATCCTCAAACTCATTCTATTCTTCAGCCCTAAACTCGCCTGCTCATTTGTCTTAGCCGCCTTTGTTCACACTTCCTCTATTACACACCATAGACAAAAGTCTTTGCTAAGCTCTCATTGGAGGTCTAGCACTACTCTTCCTCGCATTTTCCCCTCCGACATTTGTTGGAAGACTTCTGTCAAATTGTCCATCTTCTCTGTTCGAAGATGCGTCTTTACGATGCCGCGCGCGGCCATATCGAGGACCTGCTTATGTGAGTAGGGGGGAAAGCGAAGGGGGGAGAAGCTCCTTACTTCCATTGCTTCACGCTGGTTTCCCACTGCCGACCCCTTAATATTATACTCCATTGCAACCTGTGAAACGTTAAAAGTGCCCTGTTGTATCTTCCAAAAGCCTTACCATGGTAGATGGGTATGCTTTTGCAATTGGTTGGGAGTCTCCTTCCGGAATTCCTGGGGTCGAGTTAATACTGGAGATAAAATATCACAAAATTGCTCGGCACGAACCTACGCATACAAGTGTTCCTCCAAATCTCAGAAAGTCAAGAGCTTGGGCATATGATTTGTTGGATGCAGTGCAAACGATAACCGCAGATGCTCCAAGCCCCCCCGTTGCTTTCTTGACTTCTTCGGCAATAGTTTTGTCATCATATTTAGTGATATCGAGAAAGACTTCCGCCCCGCAAGACTTAACAAGGTCCTCCTTACTTCCATGATCAATACCAATGATCCGCATAGCCATACCACGAGCGCCGATCTGCGTAGCAAGATGGCCCTAAAGTCACGTGGTCAGTCTTGGCATCCGAGCGTGAAAGGGGGCCTACTAGACCACCTCCAGCCCCGGCTATGAAATGCGTCAGTCAAACGTTTTCTCAAATCGTACGGAGCACACCGTACCAATTACAACCCATTGTCCGCTTTTTGCGTCTGATTTTCGCAAAGCCGAGTACCTAAAGTGGGGCAAATTTGAGCGTTCTGCCATTTCATGCGGCCCAATCTGCGACCCCAGAATCGACGACGAGGCTTAGACTTTTCAATTGGATAACTTACGTGGTGACTCCGGCGCAAAGCATAGGAGCAGCATCCTCAGAACTTAATGAATCCGGAATCGGCGTGACGTAGTGAGCAGGAGCCAGGGCGTATTGCTGAAAAGTACCTGGGTCTATGAACTGGTCAGAACTCGACCTTCAAGGCTACAATGACAACGAGTCAACTTACAATAGTAGCCTGAGATTTTCTGGTTCTAATCGCAATGGTAAATTAGGTGGGCATTAATATATGACTCTTGATACACTCACGAAGCATACGCCATCTTTTCCTTCTAGGCAAGGGGGGCATGCACCACCTGCGAAGAACGGGAAATTAGTTGTCTTTTCCGGCAAATTTTCAGGAGTACAGATCAATGAGTCAAAAGCCATGAGAAATTCTTGGGGTGCCTAAGAAAGATGCTCCGAGAAGTTGCCTCACAACTCCCAAAACATGTCAAATGAGGAGTAAATGAGATCCCCGGTGATCTTACAGGCGTAGGCAATCCACTACAGTTATCAGTCTACAATCATCAAAATATCAGTAAAGCATCTTACCTTGATCCCGACGCGGTCGCCAACCTTGACTCGGCCATTTTCAGAACCAGGGCCGAGTTTGTGGACGATTCCAACTCCCTCGTGACCACCAACTTGGCCGGGCTGGGTGGGATAAGGCACTGTTCTATTAGTTCCCAACCCTTTTTTGGACGCTGTCTATTTCTTACGGCTACGCCAGGCATTCTCCATCACTCCTAGGTCCGAATGGCAGACTCCAGAATGCGTTCTAGGGAAGATATTATTAGCCTGCATCCAAGGACGGATTCGTCGTACACCACTCACATTCGAACGAGCACATCGCCAGCTCCAGGCTCAGGAGTATCAAGCTCCTCGATCTTCGTAGAAATGGTTCCAGGCTTATCGTAAACGATAGCCTTGTATTTCTTCGGGATATCAAACGATTTCTGTGTCTCTGCTGTAGCCATTTTGCAATACGTTAGGTGTGAAGTGGGTACAATAGAAATGATGCTGGGACGAGGTGTCTTTCAGGTTTCAGGAAGCAAATGGAGATTGCAGAGTGTTTGGTCATAATATAGGTTCGAGAAGCGGGGATATCGGCACATTCTTAGTATGAATTCCACCCCCTTTCAACGGTTTCCTGCTGTACTTGAGTACCGGGGGTGCCAAGGTGGTCATTCCCAGTCATTCCGTCACCCATCGCGGGGTATTTGCGGGGTACCGGTATTCTTATCTCCGACTTTTGAACACGAACAGGTAACTTGAGCTTCATCTACTTTTCCAAAACTGTGTATTGGGAAGCTTTTCAAGTATAGGCATACTGGTGCAATCAATATGTTGCATCTATAAACGCTCTAGCTATAGAATTCAAAGTTGGATTGCTGCTGCTGCTGCGGCTGCGGCCATGCACCTGTAATCCTGTTGAAGCACCCCTCCCCTCTCCCTTGTGGTCATCGGGCTTGCACTATTTCTGGTAGTACTTGTACTATATACAGTATAGCACCTCGCCCGAAGAAATTCCGAGGGACAAGCACAAGTGTAGATACTATTTCCACTTAAGCTACAAGTTTTCATTTTACCAGACACATCTTCTCACTGTTGTGAGTGACTAGTAAAGCCTCCCAGATAGTGATCTGCAGGCGCGCACCTCGGCATCTATCACTTGCATGTAGAACTCGGCATCAAGTCAATCATGCATAATTGCTTCCACGATCCATAATTCTCTTCTCATTCTCAGAATCCCCTCCCTCACAGCATCGAACCCTATCAGCTGAGACTCTCGCTGCCTCTGAGCTGTCCACAATGTCATCTACAACCGATAAACAGATACCCCAATCAGTGCAGGCAAGCAATGACAAACAACGGAAATATGGGGCTTTTCAGAATGAAGTATACCGAGGTATGTATTGTGTACCTACATGGTACTCCGTATTTGCAGTTTGATTATCTAACAATCACTAGCTGGGATGTTTCACAACCGCCTCCCCGTAGTAACCACGGATCCAAATAAGCTTGAGGAGCAAGCAAAATCCATACTGAAACCCACGGCCTTCAATTATGTTGCTGGGGGTGCCGGCGAAAGAGCTACTATGGATGCCAACAGATTGGCTTTCCGGCAATGGAAACTGGTTCCGAGGATGCTTCGGGCAACATCCCAGCGGGATTTAAGCGTGGAGTTGTTCGGGGAGACGTACGGTAAGATGTTCATATATACATGATGTCTACGTACGCTAAAAGCTGACACTCTCTGATGCGGATACACAGAAACCCCGGTCCTCATGGCTCCGGTGGGCGTCCAATCAATCTTCCACGAGGACAAAGAAACCGGCTTATCTGAAGTATGCGCCTCGATTGGCATTCCGTACATCCTAAGCACAGCATCCACCTCATCCATCGAAGAAGTAGCCCAAGCAAGCGGCACCGGACCGCGCTGGTTCCAGCTATACTGGCCGCAGACAGACGCATATACCATCTCCCTGCTCAACCGCGCCAAGGCCAACGGCTTCAAAGTCCTAGTCGTTACCCTCGACACGTGGGCCTTAGCATGGAGGCCCGCAGACCTCGACCACGCTTACGTGCCCTTCTTCAAAGGCATCGGCAACAAGATCGGATGGGGCGATCCGGTCTTCAGAGCGCAGTTCCGCGCGAAATACGGGGTTGCGCCGGAAGAGAATATCGTGCTGGCCTCGCAGGAGTGGATCGGAGATGTGTTTTCGGGCGCGGCGCATTCTTGGGAGGATATCGCGTTGCTGAAGAGGCATTGGGATGGGCCTATTGTGTTGAAGGGGATACAGGTATGTCTCCGCTGTGGAAAATTAAACGAGATATGGCACCGTGTTGATGTTTTCAAGCATCCGGATGATGCGCGGCTGGCCGTGGAATACGGCGTGGATGGCATTATTGTCTCGAATCACGGAGGTTGGGAATCCCAAACATATATACACCCAACTTTTTTTTAAATCAAACCTGCTAACTTTGCTACTGTAGGACGACAGCTCGATGGCGCAGTCGCATCCCTAGAGATGCTCCCCGAGATCGTCGAGGCGGTGGGAGATAAGCTGACTGTCCTCTTCGACAGCGGTATCCGGACGGGCGTCGATATCATCAAAGCGCTGTCCCTGGGCGCGAAAGCTGTTTTGGTAGGGAGACCTGCGATTTACGGCCTAGCTGTGGGTGGAAAGGTGAGTTGAATGGTTGCGTTGTTGGGTACGGGGTGGTTGGAGCTGACGAAAGAATAATATAGCAAGGGGCGAAGCAGGTCTTGCAGGGCATCTTGGCGGACCTGGACCAGTCGATGGGGATTTCTGGGATTAAGGATGTTGGGGGGTGTGATATGTCTATGGTTCGGAGGTGTGAGTATGGCGGGGATGTGAAGTCGTCTAATTGAGGATGGCTTTGTTCGTTTACTAGATTGCGTTGGGGTTTCGGTCTTGATGGGGAGATTGGACTGGGCTAAGGATGGCCATACTCTTGGAATATTGTACTACGCCATTGAAACAGAGACACTTGTATTCCGCCAAGCCCAGTATATTTGTTGTTACGCTTTCTCACTCCACGCAGTTGAAGGGATTATGCCGTACCAGCCCTCAAGCACCCGGTCCTCCTATCTTCATAGCAATGCAAGTCGTCATTTCATCAAGCCTCTCCCTCCCTCAAACGCTGCTACGCTCATCCGATAACCAGGACCGCCGCATTCCCATCCAAGAATTAGCACAGTTCTAAGTAAAAACAGGAAAAGCTTGGAGAAATACGAGGAGCCCTCGGCCGGCCGCAGGGCCCCCAACTCTGCTCAAAAGATCCAGCAAATTGGTACCAGAAGATGCATACCAGCTCGCCTAACGTTTCTTTCGCTGGTAGCGCCATACAAGCTCAAGCTCATTAAGCTAGCTGAAAGGATCGAGTCTCCAAGCGGGGTATTCTTGTCGGGAGTAAGAGTGGAGGTGGTCGGGGTGATGATATTGGACTTTGAAGGATCCAAGTACGTATTCGCTTACAATCACGGTACCGAGGGAATCTGGGTAGGAGGCGACGGCGACGTTGTAGACGTCTGGATGCCACCAGAATGACGCCTATAGAGCGGTTGTCTGTGATACCGATGAGACAATAGCCTTGTCCACATCTTCTTGGAGGAAGCCAGGACCTGTTCCAAGACACATGGAGAAACCCGCGAGGTTCTGAAGCAAGAGAGACACATCGAGGGTGATGATTTGTAGTCTGGGAGACTGCGGTAGGGTGTGTTCGTCGTATATCTCAGTCGGCTTTGAGATGTTGTGGACGGACGATTCGGAGAAAGGTACGCTGGAAAACTCCACCGGGGTCCCAAAGCCATTTGCAGAATAACCGAATTCCAGCTCGTGAGTCGGCACATCAATGCTTTCTTCGACTAGAGACATCTGACCATGAGCTGCTGATGGCTCGCCGGTGCTCTCAATAGCTCCTAGGCTGGTGGATAGATCTTCCGGCGCTTGAATCTCCAACTTGATGACGGTCTGGTCAAAGTAAAAAGCCCCAATCTGCCTCAAATAGCTCTCTATCTCAAAAGCATTAAGGATTTTACCCCGAGCAGGGTTATTACGAGCATCTGTAATGGCCTCAACGTCGACAAAAGGGTTCAGAACATTGGGTTTCCCAAGGCCAAAGTCGTAGCTATCGGAATTCTGTGCAGAGACGTATGAATCGACGAATCCAAAACTTGCTTGTCCAACATCAGGCAGGCTGGACCGCCCTGGTCCCAAAAACCACCGCAAGTTGAAGAGAATTTCCTCCCGGCTGTGGAAAGAGAATGCCCATCGGAACATGGGCTTTTGAAGTCCTGTCAAGCCGAGATTTTCACCCTTAAGTGCAAGATATCCGAGTCCCAATGTTGTCTCGAGGACTCTTAGACCAAGAGTGTTTTGAATTGCGGATTCGTCAGAAGTGGCGGCGTGGAAAGAGTCAAACCCCTCGATGCGTGGTTGTCGACCCAGCCAGCCGTTTCCAAAGATAGAATGCGGACTAGGGGCATCGGTTGCTGTCGAAGAGAAATCTTCCTTTGGTGTCGGTACTTCTCGTCGTCTAGGGGTTTGAACCAATTCGTCGCTGTTCACTTCGAGCTGTCCAACGTCCTCAATTTCCAAATTCAACTTTGCTTCTGACCAAGAATCGCTCTCCTCGCTAGCTTCTTGGAGCTCTAGCTCCACGGACTGGATGTTTTCATGATCAGTGGCAGAAAGATCGTTTTTGGAGACATCGTGAGCTTCAGAAAAGTCCTCCTGATCCGACTCATGCGCTGCAATCTTCGCTAGCGCAACCACCCGGGACGTTGTAGCCAACAGGTCCTGACTCAGCTCCTTGTTATTCTTCAGAGCTTCGCATCTGAACATCGAGTTGGTGAAATCGAGGAACACGTTGCTGATCTGCTCAACACAGTCTTCCAGAGAGACGACTCGCTGCTCGAGAGACTCGGTGACGGCTTGTTTGCGCCGGCGGAATGTCTCTTGCGCGCGTCTTACTTGTGCTCGTCGTTGCTATTGGATGTTTAGTACAGCTACTTCTACCAAACTCTCGATTCTAGAAATGGCATATTGAAAATGATGCTATCATGCAATACGCATGTCTCTCGAACCCTCGACGACGATCATAAGTAGAACCTTGACACTAGCGAGAATTTTGGAGCAGAAGAGTATTCAATAATCAAGAAATAAATAAATCGCACGTTCTTACCTCTGAGACATCCCCATTAGCCTCCTTCAATGGCCTGCCTCGTCGACCTTTTCGGGGTTTATCAGCTGATTGCACCACCCGTCGTGGAGGTTCAGAAGAGGTAGGCATAGTTGTTATTTCGATGGACCAACTTGTTATAATAATCAAGCAGAGCAGAGAATAGACTTACATACTGATTACTCTTGGTAAGATCTAGCTCTGGCTTATAAATCAGCTCGCAAGCTGGATTAGGATGATTACTGATCAGGTTAGTGAGGGCAAGGAGGGAGGGCTGCTTTTGGTATACTGTATTTATTAGCCGAGGTGTCGTCTCGTGACTACCTTACCCCTTTATAAGGGCGTGGGATGAGGTGAATTGTCAATGTGGTATTAAGTGTACATTTAACGCTACGAAAACTGGGTTAGAATCCCTGGGATATAGTATGTGGAAGCGCAGACGTCTCTAGGTGAAGAAAGAGAAGCCTTTTGTTCGGAATTACGTACTACTTATGAACAAAACACACGACCTTGGATTAGCACGTAGACAAAGCTCATTATTAGTACCCCGTGTATTTAGCTGCCCCGTGGTGGGTTTAAAGATGGCAAACGTGTAAATAATAGTCGATAAAGTGCATTTTTGTATATATCGGTCTTATATGCCCGTTAATGCTCAAAACATAATATACAGAAGAATTCTTGCACAAAGGACCCCAGCCCAATACCTCTTTTTATAAGCGAAATGCCCATACCATCCCATCACATCCAAATCCAAATCCAAATCCAAATCCAAATCCAAATCCAAATCCAAATCCAAATCCAAATCCAAATCCACATGCATATCTCATGAAAGTTAAAAAAAATCCGTTCATTCAAGCAGGCTTCTCTTGCGACGAGACACCGGGGTAATTGTAAGCAGGATCTTGGCCCGTCTTCAACGGGAGCCCAGACTCGCAGTCCGCATACACGAACACGACAACGCCATCCGCGTAGTTGTTCTCGTCGTAGTACGGTGTGGTGTTGCAGTAGTTCTGGGTGTCGGTCAAGCTCTTCGTGTTGCAGGTCGTGAGGGTAGAAGTGCCGTAGTACCCGGCACCGGTGGTCTCCTCTTCAGCTTGGGTGAGGACACCGCACGAGCTATGGGTTTGATTTGTCAGTGGGTTGAAGATGGAAGTGAGGTAAATAGAGACTGGGGATGGGGATGGGGATGGGGATGCGACGTACACGGTAAGGTAAGGAATGAAAGTCCAGTATCCGCATGTCTTTGCGTCGAGGGTCTTGGAGAAGGTCGTCGTGGTGGTGTAGCTGACAGACTTGGACCATGAGTAGCTCGCTCCGATGTTGAACGCAGCAGTGAGCACACTGGCTGGGTCATCGTCTCGCTCCATGAGCTCGTCTCGCTTGCTTGAGCCCGTGATGCCGACGTCTATGGTGTATGTGTTGGTGTAGGTGACGGATTCTCCGTTGGCCACTAGACATGTTGTGGCGTTTTGGCAGACGCCGACGTGGAAGGGAACTTCACGTCCGTAGATGGCCTCGAGAGTTTGCTCGCAGTAGCTGTCGCAGCCGTTGTTGCCAGGCATGGTGTCGATGCCACTGGAACAATGCCCGTTCTTGTCGAGTGTCGTCTTGTGAGGGCAGGTAGAAACAGCCTGAAAGTCTTAGCAATGAGTAATATTGGCGGAAGTTTGAATAGCTCACCTTTCCGATTGGCATTGTTTCTGGGTAGCAAGTTGGGCTGTCTCGAACCATCAAAGGACTTGCCCAAGACAACGCAGCCATGCCCAGCAAGCTGAATCGGAGGAAAGACATTCTGAATATTGGTATACGTTAAAGAATGAATGAGAATCTTAGGTTGGACGTGAGAAGAATGGGAAACTATGAGCAAATGAGGGTATGATGTTGATGATGTTGAAAGGCATGTTCTCAAAAGGAAACATGATCGAATTTATAAAATCTCTCTGTACAGGAGATGTTCTACCCAAAGGATTGTAAGAGTCATTACTATTTTAAGAGTCCCCATCCTCTGTGGGATCAATGTTCATTCTCCTGGCAGCTTGGTATATTCAGAAGGAGTGGGTAAATGCAATCACAAGTGGGAGAACTCGGAACTCCATTCGTACGCAGATCCATCAACGCCCAGTGAGGATTCTAAAACAATGAAGCCCTGGTCGCTGGGGAGGTTCATCCTTCTTTAGCAATGCCCCTGAGCTTTTGATGTCAGCGGCAGAACGTGGGGAAATTAAAGTTGTAAAGTCATCGGAGGCTTATTAGGAGATCTGAGTACTGCGAACATGCATATCCTAAGAATTGGATCCTGTTAGTTGCCACCTTGATGGTCGGCTATTCATGTTTATGGGCTTAGTAGAATACTTTCTGTATGTTCGACGAAGGCACAGTGCTGACGATGATGCTTAGGATCGAATTGCTTAAAAAGGGTTCTTAGACAAGCATTCCTTCAAAATTCTTCTCTACAACAGGCAGGAGATACAGCGTCTACCTGCCGTCTTAGGTGAGAATGATATTATGTAAAACGAATCACAAGTCACTTTCGTGATGACCTGGTGGACTGGAGCCGTAGCGAATGTAACATGATGATGCTCCACGAACCTTGCTGCAGCAGGACCTGCGCCCAGGAAGAAGTAAGGCTGAAACAAAGAGACATCGAATCAAAAACAAAAAAGCAACCATAAAGAGACCAAGAGGATTCAGCATCCTCTCCACCTTCGTAAAGGCCACTGGTACGAACAGTCTATTTTGAACATACCTCCGTACGCTACATAACGACGAGATATGCTTAATTGGAGATCTCATGATCTCTCGTATCCTGGTAGTGCTGTGCTGATATGGAGTACATATGCATTCAATGCCAAGGGCTAAATCCTCTTGTCTGTGGATGCTTCAAACCCATCGGCTCTTTACGTAACCACAATTCAGCCTCGCATAGAAGACCCGTTTTGATTTTTGACACACAACGAGCGACATGAACTGATTTTGGCTGAGATATAGGGTAGAGATTTAAAGACGGCCTCAGCTTTGTGACCTTGATAGCGGGAACACCCCGAAAGATGGTACTGTTGAGTCGTCTACTAGACTTGAGAAGCTTAATTCCATTTACAATATCTTGGAGCAGGGCCACCCAGTGTCCACAACTGTGAGCCCCATGCTTGGCATCGAGACTTTCAAAGGATTTTGAAGATCCAGGATGGTTGCTTGTACGTGTGGAAGGGAGAGGGAGACACAGATCTACTGAGATGCGTGGTCCGTGGTCATGGCTGCCATGTCATGAAGTCAGGGTACCATAGCTCGGATATCTTGGATATGGCATAGAAACTCTAGCAACACAAAGTAAATCCTAGGGGAAGCGATGGAAGAGAACCGTACGGAGTACCACCAGGTACTACCCCGCGGTTGATCATAAAGGGGGGCGATGTTATGCAGTTGGAAGGCTGAGGTTGAGGTTGAAACAAGCCTTAAAGTTCGTATAGCCTACTGGAAGCCTAAATTATTACTGTACTGTACGGAGTAACGGTTCCCCGCAGTTGTACCCTGGTACCCTGACCCTGACCCTGACCCTGATACCCCTGACATAAAAATACAACTAAATACTCTATACGAAGGTACTCCGGACTATTTTCATCTGGGTTTGTGGGTTTGTGTCGCACAACGCCAAAAGAGGGAGTCCCGGAGGTGGATGTTTACCGGCCGTGATTACCTCCGTATACTGTCCGTAAGCGCTACGTTACACCAGAGAGCTGACTTAAGTTATTTTTGGACATGACAGGAATACCCGAACCGCAATTTGCCACTATTTGGAAACATACGAGGGGGGCTGAAGGAGTAGGGTACTGTAGCACTGTTGGCTTGCATCTTATGACCACATGGCTTCAGTAGATCTACTCAATTTGTTACTTCCTTTGTCGGTGTTTCGAATTAAGCTTAGAACAAAAGCATCTATCTTACTTGCACTTGCACTTGCACTTTCACTTTCAATTGAGTAATAAAACAATTCATAATTCACAAGTCCCTTATACCCTGTACTCGTATGCCAAGCCAACAGTAACTCCCCTCCCAGCTCGTCGCTTCTACAACATCGCCAACATCAAGTCCAGCAAAGAACACCCATCTCATCTCTCTCACACTTTCCAACACCACATACATCCAAGAACAGCGAAAATGACAAGTAACGCAAGCTGCTCCCTCACCACCGTCGCCAAACCTCCATCCCTCTCCGCAACCTGCGCCCTCCCCCTCTCCAACAACAACACAGCCAGTAAGGAACACCCCCTCACCCTTCCCATATCCCTATCCCTTAAAAACATTCCCATTCTCCCCCGCTTCATGTCATGTACTCTCAAATAACATACACCATACATACATACCTCTTATATCCCACGCAACATAACTTACGCTTACCCCCCCATCCAGTCCTAACCACCTGCTGCGGCGCCCCAACCCCCTACGCCGACTCCGCATCCGGCTCACCAACCTGCTACGCATACTGCAACACGACCACCGACACCTCGCAAACCGTCATGAGCTGTCTATCCGCGGCGCTGAGTAACAGCACCGACGCGGATTCGCGCAAGGCGCTGGAGTGTTTCGGGGCCGCGACGACGACGGCGCCGACGAAGTCAGGCGTGGGGAGGAGGGGCGTGGAGAGGGTTTTGTGGATGGGGCTGGGGATTGTGTTTGTGGGGCTGGTTGTGGGATAGATGGATGGGGGGCAGTTTGCAGGTTAGTTGCGGGTATCGGGATGGAAATGGCGTGTATTTATATTACCATGGCTGGGTGGAAACTAGCACTGTATATGTGGATGTCTCACGAACTGCGAGGCTTTGAAAAACATTGAAATATCCAAAATCGGAAAGACTTTTGGCTCATTGATTGTGTCTATTACGGGTAAAGAAACGCGAATTGCAATGCATCTATCCGGCAGCCATAGGCAAGAAGCGCTTGGCAAACGGCAGTAGCTAGCTAGAGTACACGCGAAAGCAAGACAACAAGACAATATGTTACATGCAAAGCGACCGCCCAACAATAAGGCAAGGTGAGCCAAAAGATTCAAGCCCCAAACAACTTTAAGTGTCTCACACTGGCTAAGGCGGCGGGGCATTTAATGGAAACTAGCAAGCCCTGCAGCGGTTGGGGGCAGCGTTTCACCATGTTGCTGAAAATAAGTGCTGTACTGCACTTCACCCTTTCGGAGAACTGCCTCGTCGACTTCTCCAGCATGCCCGTTTTCCAAGCCTTTGCCACCTTGCATCTTGAGGTACACAGGTTGAACCGAGGTAGGCCTACGAATAGAATTAGCATTTGGGCTATCGTTTTGTGTGCAGGGACTTACCCATTGAGCTCCCTGTCAACTTGTAAGAACTCCTTCATCGCTTCCTTCGTCCCTCTTTGTTGGAGATACGTCAAATAGTAATTGCTGAGGTCCTTTTTCGTGGCCAAAGCCATGCGGCTTTGCTGGATCATATCCGAATGGATTTTCTTGATCCTTTCGTAATGCTCAGCCTCTGTAGCAAGGCTGGTAGGCTGCGAGATTTCGAATTCGAAATACTTGGCCCAGAAGTGACGGCTTAGCAGGTACCATTGCTGGTTTTTCTGGAAGACTTGGCGAGCCTCATCTACGGAGCCTTGGATCTTCCACAATAGGATAGCCCACTCAACAACGAAAGCAGCCTTTGCAAACAAGTCAACAACGGGGGTGTCAATTTGGTTTTTGTAGACTTCAATGGCAGCTTCAAGGCCATTTTGACGACGTTCGAGATTTGCCCAGGACACAATGGTCTCTACGTGGCCTGGCATGCGGTCGAGGATGGCCTCGTGAATATCTTTGGCGACGTCAACACGCTCAGACATCTCTTCAAAGTAAGCATACTGCAGCCTGATGCCGGGTCGACTAATCGGTACGTAAAGCGTGCTTGCTCGTTGGTAGATGTTTCGAACCTCTTCTTGCTTTCCTTCCTTGGCGGACATCCATCGAGCATATCGAAACCAAAACTCGTCATAAAATGCGCAAGTAACCAAGCACCTTTCGTACAGGAAGACAGTCCTGGTATAATCACCCTCGGACTCTTCGAAGTCCAGGTACTTTCTCCAGTTCGCTAGTTGCGCATGATCAAGCTCGGTGACATGGAAATATGGACGTTTGACTTCTGATTCATAGGTCCATCGCTTTGTGGTCTCGGTCTGAGTACGAGTGAAGACATCCAGATAGAATGTATCAACCTTTGAGCGTAGCTCTCGCTCAATTTCCTGCTCGCCTTTGGGACCACTCTGGTAGGCCTCCGCCTCGACTTCAGCACGGAAAGTAGTCAAGGTCTCGGCAGGCACAAGCTCTGGCAATGGACGTCTATGAGCTAGACCGCGGAATCTCTCGAAATAACGAGCATATTGATGCATAGGAATGTTGATAACTCGTTTCAGGATAGCGAAGATCTTATCTTCTGCATCTAGACGATCCTCAAATTCTAGATATTTGTCCCAGAACGGGTGGGCTAGGAAATCTAACCCAACCGACGATGCGCCACGCTCGTAAAGCCTATCAAAGTTTGTTAGTCGGGCTTTCAAGGGGGAAAGAAGGGTGTGGAATGGCAAAGAGTGCAAATACGGGAAGGGCAGTGTGCTTGAACTAGTATCCCTCAATATCCATCCTCTCTAAGCATGTGTTTAGATGTGTAGTAATACGATGTGAAAGCGAACGTGTAATAGCAGAAGGAAAGAACCTGATCATGTGGGTGAGAAGACGGTCAAAACAGGGAGCGACTTTTGTTGGCAATTCTCACCGTCTGCAACCCCGAAGACTCTCCAAGTAAAGTGCGTACGGTAATAATGGTTGTGTCGATCGCAGATGTCTGTGTTAAAGGGAAGGAAAGAGTCCAGTATACTTACTCTCTGATCACGTCTGGATCATGGCTAGTCTCGACCTTGAAAGAGCAATAGTCTGTCCACAGGTCTACCGAGGTTGTGATGCTGGCTATCCCTCGCTCGAAGACCTAACAACAGTCAGCCAAGCCCAGACCGCGTCTGACATCCCAGTCTTACCATTTCAGCTGCCTCAGTGCCAGCAATTGAAAATTCCAAGTCGGCATATTTCTTCCAGTATCCAAACAATAAAGGGAACTTGGCGAGGAATCGGTCGTAGGCATCTCGGATAGTTGCGATAGCTTGGGGGCTGGAGTTGCGATTTAAGCCGCCTTCGAGGCTCTCTGCGGCGCGAACAAGCTTTTCCCAGCTCTCAAAATTGTCCGTATTTTCTAGCTGTGAGCACCGAGTTAGCAAGAATTAGAGGAGCGGATGGCGCGAAACTTACGACCTCACTGTTCAATCGCTTTATTTCTGCCGATTCCTCATCCGTGCCTCCATAATTAAAATCAGACATACTGGGCGTAAAGGATGATGGATTGGTTGCTAGGGCGCGTTGAAGATGTTGTCTGGTGGTGGAGGGATGGATTGCGACGCGACACCAACTTAACGATAGTCGATAGAAGGATTATGGGATAGCGTACAGTCGCGAGAAGTTTCCTTCGCAAGTTGAAGTTGAAGGGGAGGGAGAGAGGGTGGCAGTGGCAGTGGCTTCAGCTCAGCTCAGCTCTTGTCGACAAGAGAGCCTCAGATTCCAAAGGTACCGTACCGTACTGTACTCCGTACCCGTACCTTATTACCGATCTGGAGGCTGGAGCGGAAGCGGAGCTATCTTTAGCGCAAGCTTAGCGCTAAGCCAAATGTAGTGTGGTGCTAGCGTCAAAGCGAAGACTGATGGTAAAATCTCTGGAGCCCGCTTCTACTTCTTCTTTTCATTTCATAATAATATGGCTAATGATGAACGATACTCAGTATCAATCAATAATAGGAAGAGAATGAACGCTTCTATGGAGCATGATCTCAAATGACAATTTCTGAAGCCTCCTCTTATACCATCTTTACAAAATCCCTTTCTCCCTTCTTCATTTCCAAGCGGGGGCTCGGCGTGCAACACCGCACCACATTTTTTCTTTTTCTTTTTGCCCTCAGCACTTATTCCACGGCAGATTTCTCGTATTGTGTGAAGAGCCTCATACCTACATCAAAGAGTCGAGTCCAGCCTGAGGCCTCAGATCTAGTCTGGTGTGTGATCCGGTTGCTGGCTTCATTTCCATTGCTGTCCTGCAAGCGCCCAGGCTTCAATCGAGGCGATGAGCCTAAATTTGTTTCTTCGGGTGCATCCAATTTTAGATGTCATTTTCAGAAACATTGTTCAGTGCTGTCTCTGCCTTCCACCTGCGTTCCAGGCAAATATATACAGGGCATATATTGGCCTGCACCTGGTGCACTGCATTATTGAGATTCGAAACCAAATGACAGTGTTGATCTTTACATCATCCCATCCCAGCGCTTGCACTGGGCAAACCCGCGAGTTCATCTCTTACAAGGCAAAGAATATGGACAAGTATCGGGGGGCGTGTACATGACGACACTGATCAGTCCAGTCGTTTGAAGCGCTTAGCCCACACTTCCATTCGCAATCACGACATCAAAAATACCCCAAGAAACGGATACGGCGGAATTAATTACATTGTTGGGAAGGACTGTGTTTCGATACCATTACAGCTGTTCGACTTCGTGATCTTTTGTGGAGATAGGAACATGTGAATGCAATGCGAACTGTTATAATACACGGCTACTCACCACCAAATGAAGTGAGATGTGGTTTATATTTTAGCTGGTCCTTGAATCTTTCCGAGATATGGTCTCATAAAAGCGCTGTTCCTGTCTGCTGACAAAACATCTACATTCCAGTAGATGATTTACTCTTATCTGCAGAGGGGCTTCTTAGCCATCTGCCCAATTTACCAGAATATATCACCTTATACACTTTACCTTGCATCTGGTTAATACAAATCTGCTTGAAGCCGAAAGTCACATTCAACTTGAAAGTGATCATTCAAATCCTCACGAACCATCGTCGAGCTATTACTTTACTTCCCACAAGACCGATCATCCACCTAGAACGGCTTACTAGGAAAAGGCTCCCCTCCCCAATCGTCCTCCACTTCACATCCGACGGATGAATTCCTACCTCCAAGACAAGTAAAAGCCAATAAAACTAAATCATCACAATCCAAATGCAAAGCCCTAAAGGCTCGGCCCGCACTGTAAAGCACCCACCACGTGACGATCGACACCCTCCAACAACTTTCTTTACCCACCAGGATCCATCCCTATCCCTTTCACTTCTAAACCTCCCACCTGACCAAACTCATCCCTAAAAATCCCCTTCATATATTAAATACATACATACAAACGCACACACCAAAGTCAAGTGGTGCCATCCAAGACACTCACTCACTCTACCCCACCCGACCTGCATTCCACATCGCCTGATCATATCACACCTACACCTACACCCCCGCCTCCGCCTCCCCTCCACGCTCTATATACCACCAACCGCTCCAAAAATGCCCTCCCTCCACATCTAGACGCCACAACCTCACCTTCCACCAAATGGCTTAAAACCCCAAACCCAAAC
>QGML01000466.1:0-17005 GCA_007825375.1 Lachnellula willkommii | reverse complement strand
CTGGTTATTAGAAATGGGATACCCGGTAGATACCCACTACTATTTGCTTCCGTCCTGA
Source organism: Lachnellula willkommii (assembly GCA_007825375.1). Classification (NCBI taxonomy): domain Eukaryota; kingdom Fungi; phylum Ascomycota; class Leotiomycetes; order Helotiales; family Lachnaceae; genus Lachnellula; species Lachnellula willkommii. The sequence goes on along the minus strand of QGML01000466.1, from coordinate 16,947 downwards.
TTCGTGCGTTGCTTTTGAAGATCGTAAGAGTTGCGAGGAGATCAATACCATGGAGTTGTTTTCTAGATATTGCAAATTAGCGAAAATGCAATGTTTTTCTTCGGTGCTTTCAAAACATAATAGGGGAAGAAATATCCCTTTTCGGGTAATAGATTACATCAGTGGCAGGTTTTCGCAAGCACCGCAAAGCTGAACGGGTAACGAACTACAACTGTGACTTCCGTTGATGCTATATCTGTGTTTGAGATTCAGAAAAGGAAAGATGGGAATTTGAAACTCTTGAAGTTCTTCATCTATTAGGATCATATTTTGTATGATTCTGCAGTCGACTGCCCACTTCTTCGCTGCAGATATCCATCCCGGCGCCAGCATTATTCCCAAGTATTATAATACATTTGCAAAGTAAAATTACATCAGGAACATGGCTCGTTCCAGGATTCGTTCCATTACCAGGTCATCTAGGAGGAAAAAGAAAACTCATATCGGTGATGATGTGTTGGTCGATTGATTGATTGCGGGCAGTTACGTTTTGTTGATCGTCGTCGTGAAATTCATCCAGCCATGATTTCACATCATGGATAAACCATACCAAGGTTTAGAGGTTTGGAAGAATGAACGGTGCAGATGCCAGCAAAGCAGAGCAGAGCTACGATGGTGTTGGTCCACGATCTCTCCTAGGCGAATGATGGCATTACGCCTTTCGGGACCGAGGCAAGACGTCGTCAGTGCCAGCGCCGGTGGTCATGGCTTTGGCATCGAAAGAGTGAGAGTCCAGAGCCCGCGCTTGGGACATGCGTCGCAGGGCCTTGCGAGCAGTAGGCGGCTTTCCCTCCTTGCTGTACGTCGCCAAGTAGAAGGAGATGAAGAGCACGAGGTAGGAGCTCAGAATAATCATGCCGGCAAAGGCAGCAAACTCCTCTCCAGCACACTGGCCCGAGTGCGGCATCCAGGTGAAGTACGTCGACGTGAAGTACGTGTAGGATGCGAAATAGACGAAGCCGAGATCGATGACGAATTGGATGATCTGGAGTCTCGTGACCCATTCCTTCCACGAGATGCGAACACCGCGAGCGCTCTGGAAATAGTACCAGTACATCACGACGTGGACCGTCAGGTTTAGAGTGATGGGGACCCATGAGACTGAGGTGTGACCAATCAGTTGGGTGTAGCACAGCACGGCTGTCGCCCCGTGATGATAACAATGCAAAAACGTCAAAGGCTTCTTCTTGAGAAACAGGAATACAGTATCGAGAAGCTCGAGATACTTGGTCAGATAGGTCATCTGTCATCATATCAGTATCGGATGCCCGATTTTCTCGTGCTCATTATGAAAAGCCAAACGTACGTAGTAGAGGACAACCAGGGGCTGCGTCCAGCCACCATCATGGTCGCAGATGGCATAGAAAATGCCCTTTCGAACAACCGTAGGGAGCAGCTCCTCGATGAACAGCGCCAGCAGGATTGCGCTTACGGCTGTGAGGACGAAGTTGTGGATCAGGAACAGGGTCTTCAGCTTGAAGGGCTCTCGGTTTCGCATCCACTCCGGCCGGAAAAGATGATGGTGTAGTAAACGGCTACGAAGATGGACGTGTCCCTCAGAGTCGACATTGGCGTCTCCCCCGCAACGAACTTGAACTCATCGGCAGGATAGCCTGCCACCAGCTCAAAGGCCTTGCTGAAGAGGGGCCATAGGTGCACGCCAAAAGGCCTGTCGAGAGACGGGATGGGCAGAGACTCGAGGAACGTCATTGTTTGAGGCACGAGCTTGCGAAGTGAAGAAGAAGGGAAGGAATTGGGTGAAGGAGTGACACGAAGAACAAGAGGCACAAACAAGATACGTGGTGGAGATGCCGTGATGTCAATATATACCGTATCCAAAAACGTGCCGAGGTGGCATCAAAAGGGGGAAAGTGCCAATTTCCGCCCTCAACACGCAATCTCGGATTCTATTCCGACCGATGTCTCAGCCACGTGACATGCAGTGAGATATCAATCGTCATTGAGAAGGTTTTCGAAGATATCTTTTCGCGTTCATGCGATTGAAGTGCAATTGATTGATTCTAGAACTCTGAAAGAGGTCATTGATACACTACTTGGACCGTGACCCATATTTGAGGTGACTGGATACCCGCCCCTGGATTCATGGGGTGGACTACTCCGTATCCGTACTAGCGGCTCGTTCAGGCTCACTCACTCCGTTCTTTTATGGCATGGTGAGCATTAGTTTATAGTTTTGTCTTCCTCGCTTTCCCTATCCTATTCCTGATTAACAATTAACTGACGGATTTCGAAAGTGATATATACGAGGTGTTCGAGATATCTTCAGTGGCTCCGGGCACACAAAGAAACTTGAAAGAATGTTAAAGGACAAGAAAGCTTCACAGCGCTTTCGACTACCTGATATCTGACTATTCGAGGTAGCAGCATAAGGTAGTTTGGTTAATTTGCAGAGCACTTGGAGCAATGATTGGAATATTAACTACAGGAAGCATATTCCTCTCGTACCTCGTATAAGCAGTACTACAACAGCTGACTGCCCCACCAGAAAGAATGACGTTTCCGGGGAGCTCCACCTCTACCTCCACCTACCTCCACCTCCACTCTTCAGTGTGATGGTAAGAACTCACACTCACTTACTACCCACCTCATGTTACCACTTTTAATAATAAAAAAGCCCCAAAGCATCAAATATATTTCCCGAGCTGAAATACCATTGAAGTCGTACAGTACAGTACCGAGTGTCGATCAAAGTCTTGGATAAGTACAAGTAAATAAATACCCCTCTTTACCCCGCCCCGCCCCCACCTCTTTCAATGACATTTATATCAACCTCCTAAACCTCACTACTACCGCTTAAAAACTCCCAAACCAACAATGTCGGATCCTTCCAAAGTAGCCTTCCTAGGCCTCGGAGCCATGGGCTTCGGCATGGCCACCAACCTCCTCCACCACTTCCCCAACACCACCGGCTTCGACGTCTGGGCCCCGACGCTATCACGCTTCACAGCCGCCGGCGGAAACGCAGCGCAAACGCCAGTAGAAGCAGTCAGGGGAGCGAAATACGTAGTCTTCATGGTCACTAGCGCCGCTCAAATCCTGTCTTGTTTATTTGACGAGAGCACAGATATAGGAACAAGTACAAGCGCAGCGACGGCGCTAGAGAAAGGAGCAATCGTGATCTTGTGCTCCACGACGCCCCCAGACCACGCGCGCGCTGTGAGGCAGAAGCTGGATGCGGTAGGCAGGAGCGACGTAGTTGTAGTCGATGCGCCGGTGTCGGGCGGTACGGTGAGGGCTGCTGACGGGACGTTGAGTATTTTCGCCGCGGGGGCCGAGGCGGATGTGCGGGCTGCGAAACCGGTGTTGGATGGGATGGCGGGGAGCAATCTGTGGGTTATTGAGGGGGGCTTGGGGGCCGGGACTAATGTGAAGATGGTGCATCAGGTGTTGGCGGGTATTCATGTTATTGCAGCGTGTGAGGCCATGGGGTTCGCGGCGCGGTTGGGGCTTAATACGCAGTGGGCTTTTGAGGAGTTGCAGAGGGGGGAGGGCAATAGTTGGATGTTTGGGAATAGGACGCCGCATATGCTGGTGGAGGATAAGAAGGTTTATTCGGCGGTGAATAACTTTGTGAAAGATATTGTGAGTTTCGGTTGATGTGTCAAGGGAGGGCTCGAGCTGATGCTGATTCTGATAGGGAATCATTACTACTGGGGGGAGAGCAGCGGGCTTGCCTCTTTTCCTTTCTTCGGCTTCGGAACAGGTCCTCTTAACGGGTTTCAGCGCTGGCTATGGAGCCAAAGATGATGCTGAACTTGTTAAGATTTTCCTTCCCAACGACCTAAATCTGGTCCTGGAGCAGACCTCTTTGACAACCCCAAGTTCAAAGGATGTTTCAAAGCTAGAACTAGTCGCTAAACTTCTGGCGGCTGTCCATCTTGTGGCAGCTATTGAAGCTACAACCCTTGGAGCTAAAGTTGGTCTGCAACCTCAACAACTATTCGATATTTGTGTCGGTGCTGCTGGGACGAGCTTCATGTACAAGGATCGTATTCCGCAGCTACTGAGTGGAAAGTGGACGTCTAAGAAGACTGTTGATGAAGTTATTGCTGAATTGGTACGTGTGACATCGAGTTGATAGTGTGATCCGAGTCGCTGATGAAGAGATAGAAAGTATCAGTCGAGGTAGCTCAACAGCTGAAATATCCCCTTCCTCTTTCCGGCACAGCATTACAGCTCCTCCAGCTTGCCTCGCTGAGAGGGCTTGGCAAAGAGCCCGACGTGGCTATTTCACGTATATGGGATGGCGTTGACGGGCCATTATTCCCAGGTTCAAAAGTGTGAGCCATGGATCATCGACGACGAGTCACATGACTGTTGAGAGTAGATAGAACAAGGAGTTGAGATTCGAGGGAAGCAAAATATAGTAAATGGATGGTGCAAGGCCCACTTGAGGGTTGGTACAGGTTGGATATACTGTACCTCACTCATATCAAATGACCAAATACAAACCAGAGCTGATTTGTCTATAGTAGCAGTAAGATCCTGGGTATACTTGCCTCAGCATTTTAACTTTGGATTTCAAATCTGTGAATGGCAGAGTTCGTTGATGAACTCATATGGAATACGAGGAATGGGCTTCTGAAGCCTCACTAGACAGACATGGCCAAGACATGCATCAATCTTCAAGAGATTACAAGTCTCTTATTAATCAAATGGCCCAGACCATGTAAAGACATACTAATTTACTAACAAAAGGAGAGTTTGATTCATCCTGGTCCATAAGTATTAATAATCTAAGCTTATCCCTTTGGTCGGGTTCATGACTTCAGTCAAAGCGTACTCCGCATGCGAACTCTACGGGTATACCTCCGTACTTCGTAACATCATAAACTTTATTATTGGTACGCGGCATTGGCCAGAAACCTTGTTTGCTGGCATCCCCTTGCCTTTTCCTCCCTCAAATTCAAATGTAATGATTGCCTCGACCGGACACTATACTACTACTGAACCTCGCATTGTATTTGGAGATTCGTAAGTTCCGACGACAAATGTCGTATCGGTACTGGAAATGGGCTGAGGTTACTTCCCTCATTACTTGTTTCTGCCATTTTTGAAACTCAGTCCGAAATTTGATACAGTGTCTATAACCGTACCTCGCAACTCGGGCATATGCATCATCCGAAGTGCAGAAAAGAAACTAAATGAACCAAACGATGAGAGAAACATTCTCGTTGAAGCCATTCTTTTCCAGATTATAATGGAGTCCAGTCTTCGGAAAGCCGCCGAGCACTCAGGAACAGTGATGATGACATTGGGTACAATTACCGGATATGCCCTTGTCAGACAACACGCCATCGACATCATGGTTTGCGGAGTAAATGACAAGGACATCCCTTCGCACGCACTGACATGTGGTTCATAGCTTTAAATAAATCATTACGGAGTATTGTGGAAAGTCTGGAGGTTCAACGATGTTCCTGGTTCTGGCCCAGGTAGGTTGATATGCACGTGCCGTTGTGAGGAGCTTCCTTCCACAAGCGAGGACAGGGGCAGGATAGAGAAAAGCATGCTTTCGGTGGGACAAAAGTGGCGGATATAGCGGGTATATCGGGCGTGTTCATTCCAACACTTATTGGATTTCATCCACGAAAAGGAGATGGAGGAATCTGAAACCGAGAAAGACGGTAGCTAACAACGACAAGAATTTGAAGGCACGTTAATACGACGCCGGTTGGCGGGAAGGCGTTGTAGAAGGACCGAAAAGCGACACGGGAGGACCGGCGGAAAGAGTGCGGGATAGGGTACAGTAATAGCATCATAATAGCATCATCATGAATAGGAGGCCCGCACATGAGGAAAGCCCAACAACAAGGCGATCGATCTAACAATTGATGCTGCAATGTTACGATCTGTTCCCGACTGTGTGGTTTGCTTCCTGGGTTTGCTCATCGAGCCTACCGCATGCATGCTGGAAAGGTCCCGAGAGTCGCGTGTTTCTCGCATTTTTCTTTCTTTTTCGCTCCCCGATAAATTGGTATGAGTTTCAGAAATGACGGTTACATCTTTTTCTTGGTTTGTGAAGCTATTTCTGGAGTTTAATATATTAATACACACTTGAGATCGGGAGTGGCATGATGCGATTGGGGAATGCGTGCAGGAGGATGAGGATGAGTTGCGGAGGGGGGCGTGCTGCGATGGAGTTTGGGGATGATATCAGACTTTTTTATGCATGCTTTCTTGTAATGTCCCCGACTAGTTACTCCCCCTGAAGACCGCTCTCGGTAGGTAGCCAGCGATCGTGACTTCATGAGGTAAAGCTAGACGTTTTATATCCGTGCTGATCTTCACAGCTATCGCGACATTTGTACTGTACGGAGTGCGGAGTATTACAGTAGGCAGCCTCACTTTTGATTAGCTACTATATGGCACCGTCGCTCGGAAGCATCCCCGCCACCACTGGTATGGCTCATCTAAACTACTTTGAGCTCTAGACAGGGTACGGGAGATTTCGTGTCCATCGCGCTGGGTAGGGACTAGGTAGAATCCACAGTGATTTCTGGGTACTCCGTCCTCTGATTTCTTGGGCCTCAGTACGGAGGTAGTCTTTTGACTCTTTTCTGGGGGATTTGGAGACGGCAATCAATTCCCTTTCTGAGAGTCTCGGTATGCACGAGTTTATTGTTTTTAAATTTACTTCGTGAATTTAAATGGCCTGAGCTACTGGGGCACTGAAGACACTACATGGCATGATGCTGGTGACAGCTTCACGGCTGATACCTGTTGGTCACTAAGACCTGTGATAGTGACCATTGTACAGGATTGGCGGCATGGCAAAGGGGAGGGTACCCGACACCTGAGATAAGTTGTACATACTGTGTACCATTGAATGGTAGCGGATAAGGATATCGGTACGAAGTATGCGAACTTGCGAGAGAGGACGATGTACTCCGTAGCAAAAGCTGCATGATTGATTTTTGCTGGAGAGTTCAAGACGTGGTGGACGTAGTGAAGAGATCTGGTGATCTCGCCAGGATGCACCTTGCTTCCTTTGGGTCACAGCGCTGCGCTACAAGCTGCAAGCACGATGCCAAAACAGGACATTACAGTATCTCAGCCAGCTGCTCAACCATCAGCCTGAATTTCGTGGTGGGCAGCGGCTTCTTATAGGCTCTGATAAATAGAACGCCGACGACGAATGCGCGAATCATGAGTCCGATGATACTCCGTAGGGGATTCCATTGCTTCAAAGGCTGATCTGAACACCTTCCTTCTCCAGCTCGGAGGAATTGCATAGAAATAGACACATATGATAGATATATGGCACCGAGCAGCGCATCTAACAATGCAACCCTGTTCATTCCTTCCAACGAACATCTCTTATTATTAAAATAAAATGGTTTGAAAATTCCATCTGAACAGACAGACAGAGGGGCAAACAGAGAGTAACTTAGTTTGATTACCCCTACGAAAAGGGGTCATTGTGGTAAATAATCCACGCGTACAGGGGGTTCGGTTACAGGGGCAGTAATCCACCTTTTTGTGCAATGGGACCATCCATCCCATGCAACATTGACACCCCCAGAGAGAAAGAGAGCCCAGCCATCGTGCCTTCCCTGACGCACTTTCGACTATTGAGTACTGGCCCCGACCTCTCTCTCTCTGACCCTCTTCCTTCTGACGGTGCCTCTATCGCTCCTCCTCCTCCGAACCACATTGAAACCTTCGTCGGACAAATACCTACGCCCACCGGATCCCCTTGAACTCGCCTTCAATGCATCGAACAATACGACGGCGACGAAGCTGTTGAAGGCTGCATCGTGCTGACGAGTGGAAGTAGAATGGAGGTCGAGGTCGAGAACCCTGCTCAGGCCTCTGACCCGGCCAGGGCTCGTACACCAGAGGCACTGCGACAACGACAACGAGATCGACGGTCACCACGAGGTCGATTCGCTGCAAAAATAACTCCCGGCACCAATGCTGCCCGGGAAGTTGAGGCGTCTCCGAGGAATGGGAATGGTATCACGCTTTGGCCGGCACCGCGCTCGAAAACAGCTGGGAAACCACCGCCAGATTTGACGCGGAAGAAGCAATTGCAAGAGGGCTTGGGCTTGCGCCAGGAGAATAGTATCAATCGTCGGGCAAGGAAACAAGCGGAAGATGGCAGGGCTGATATTGCCTCGGATGGCAGCTCGGCGGGGAGAGAAGGCAGACAGTTCGCGGTTGCCAATGTAGGGAGCAATGGCCAAATATTCTTGCGGTAAGCTGAGAAATAAGGATTCCCTATTAGTGATGCCACAATCGCTTCATGCACCAAAGCATGGCCTTGGTAGTGAATAACAAATAGCTGATACACGAGTCTAGTCCAACAATTCGACCTGCAAACCAACGATATCCCCAACCTTCATTCGTCTTCCCAGTCACCCCTCCAAGTACCGCCGGACTAGATGCCCTAGTATCCCGCATCGACGGAGACGACTCCCAACGGGACAGTCTGTTCACCCCTACACGTTCACCGTCAACTCCAGCTGCTCAAGCCAGAGAGCAGTATTTCCCTCAAGCCAAGGCTCCTCCACGATCACGTCAAAAGCGCACCTTTTCGTATTCGACGATAGACGAGCAACACGACTCGGATGTTGGTGCATTCAAGATAGTGATAGAACGGCCTGGGACTGGACCAGTAAATCCGGAACCTTTTATTGGTATTCCTACTTTGGAGGTTCCTATACCTTCATACAAATTGGGCACACCGCGATTCAGCACCCGGGGTACAGCCTTCCTTCGCAGATCTTCGTATACGACCTCAGTGGACATTCGCTCAAGTGATTTTTCTCGTAAAAACTCTTCCCCAAGAGATCCTCGTGCTACTCAGATCCTTTCACGGCGCCATTCCGACGCTTCACCACAGCCTTACTTGCAAGCCAGGGCACATGCATCTCCAGCAGATGCGCTAGAAAAATCCTCCACAGAATCACCTCTTATTTCTCGCCGGCGCAGCGCCATTGTCCCCGAGATGTTTGACGCCCTCACATTCAAACCAGCTTGTGACCACCCCTCAGTTGTGCGGTATTCTATAAATGGAGGTATTAGGGCCGCAACTCCAGCGCGACTCGTTGCTGAGATTACATCTCCAACATTTGTCGACTATGACCTTCTCTCGGACTTCTTCCTGACGTTCCGCTCCTTTCTGGAGACAACCGACCTTTTGTATATGCTCATCGCAAGGCTGAAATGGGCTTTAGGAAGAAGTGATGAGACTGGAACAGTGGTGAGGGTCAGAACCTTTGTTGCGATCCGTCACTGGATCCTAAATTATTTCCTGGACGACTATGTCATTGACTATGAGTTACGCAAGTCATTTTGCGACCTGCTTAACAACTTTGTTGGCGATCTATCACAAAACCTGCCAAGTAACAAGGTCCCTCTCAAAATACTTGGAGAGCTTAAGAAATGTTGGAGGAGAGTCTGCGCCTTGTATTGGGACGGTCCGGAGTTCGACACAGAGCTTGGCACCGAGGTTCCTATTGCACCAGGTGGCGTAGCTGGTTCAAGAAATCCTACATTAGACCCAAATTTCTGGGATCCAGATGGACCTCCTCGACTTGACGGCATCATCGAGCCTGATTTCGTCAAACAAGAGCCATCTGCCGCAGAAGACCGTAACTTCTTCGCAGATGTCTCACGTGCTGGTCATATAGACTCCATAATCGGTCCTCAAGTTGCACGAAAAGCCCAGGAAGAAGAATCATCGAGCGAGCCGCCTTTGTCACCAACGAGCTTGATGAGTGAGGATTTCGTTTCTTGCTCCTTCCCACCACCACGGGCAAGAGTGGGAGCCAACCACCAGCTTGGGGCGCATCCTGTTCCAGCAAGCTCAACATACGAATCATCATCTCCAGTTGCAATGACCCCAAAGGCACTCACAGGAAAGCGTGTTCGTCCAAATCATGCCCACAAACGCAGCGGCAGCTTTTCGGACTCACTCAGAGATCGACGAGGACTTGATCAACCAGTGCAAAAAGTCATATACAAGAGTACCGAGCTTTTCCTTGCTCTTCCTTATGCCGGAAGTCTTGTAAGGGGTAACTTATTCCCACCAGGACAAGCATTTGTTGAAGCAATTGCCCCCAGCACTCCTGCTGATACCAACCGTACAACCACCTTATTTCCTCCTGCTTTTACGCACCAGAAAGCCCCATCCGCAATGTCGGGCCCAGGCATGAAGAAACTGATGGGTAGCGTCCGTCGAGCTTTAAGCACTCGAAGTGGGCAAAACACAAATCCAGGTGCCTCTCCAACACAGGGTAGCTTTCCCCATATTCCTCCCCTTGGTGTCCGCGGGGCTACGATCAATCGACTCCCAGGAACTGCAGTCGTTCCACAAGCACGCCCTCGCAACACAGGAATTAGAGCTCCTATGCGTATCGACCTGCTAGGTGCCGAGATCGCTGAAGACTTTAAGAAGGCTGTTGCCGAGGATGCCAAAGCCGAAGCTGAAAGTCGGGAGGCGAACCAGCCCAGCTTCGATGAGAGTGCTGAACGCGAGATGAATCTCCGGTATTCTACTATGGCACCCGACACAACCATCGATCACCTCGAGCCAAAGAGGCCCGGAATTAGCAGAGCGCCAGGAAGTGAGATGACCAATGGCAGTAAATCTATTGTCATTGTTGACGATACGTTACCTGTTACCCCCATCATGACAGGTGCATTGCCCATGCGTCCTTCTGTAGATACCTTTCCAGATGCTTTTATGTCGCCTTCAGGAGGTCCAACGCCACCGTCAACTCCTCCTGAAACGCTCTTGGGTACCCCACGTCGATCATCACACTTGTTAGGACAGCATAATAAGACGCGATCGCTCTCTTTTGAAGGGCCACCGTCGCTAGTTGTCGATTCAAGGCCATCTGCGGATGAAGAAAGTTCCCCTAGTCGCCGACCCCTTGATAGACTTCCTCCTCTCACCAGAAGAATTTCCTACAAACCTAAAAGATCGGTCTCCCTCCGTCGTTATGCATCATATCACAGCGGATTCACGCGACATAAGAGTGAACGAAGCTTTGATGCTACCACTTTGTCTGAATTTGACGCAGTAGATCGACTATCACTGGCTGGACCCGTACCTCTACCCCTTCCCCTGCGGATTCTGCGACGCCGCCCGGGTGGTGATTTGAGAGCAGTCACAAACGTCGGTGATCTCAATTCCCAGCCACTCCGAAGACCGATGTCCACTGGCTCCTTGACTACTTACTCTGATTCAGTACGAAGCTCTTACCTACTTGGCGGAGATTCGAGCGACTATGTAGATGTTATCAATAGTGACTACGAGCAATCCCCATCCAATGCGCAAACATTCTCTCTGGGTGCTCTAGCTGAAGCATCGCCAAAACCCCGCGTCTCCCTCTGCAGTACCCATTCTTCCCAGCCAGTCATGCGCCCTTCTTTCGAGAAAGAGGCTCAGATGCTGGCGCAGATTCCTGATGATGTTTACGACGACGGTGGTGTCGAATCAGCTTTGATGAAATTGGAAGGGAAATTCGAACAGCGCCATTCCGATATATCTGGAGACAGTTTCGCTCCCGCACGTCAGGGAAGCTTCGGGGCCGGCCCATTGGATGTGAGCACACTGACTCTCGATGAGGAGGAGCATGAGGAAGAAAAACGAAAACATCGCCATGAGCATGTTGTGGAGAAAAGCTTGTCGCGTACTAGTTCGGTAGTCCCAACCTACCAACCCCAGCAATCTGAAGTTCCCGAGGAGCTGAAGCCTTCAGTCTACCAGCCTCGCCGGATGAGTTCTGCGCCGATTGGATTACCTCCTCGGTCTATGGAGTCCTACAACTCTATCCCGCTGCTTGAACGTGACTTGACGGATGATGGAATTGATGGAAAGAAGAGATGTGATTGGTCTCAGCGGTCGATCCTTCGCGAGCCCAGCTACGAGAATCTTCGGAATGATGAGCCTACTCCAGAGTCATCCCATGTCAATTCCTTCGATTTTGTCGACGAAACAGACAGTATGAGAAGGATTCATTTGGGTCGCACCGCTCCAAACCATGAAAGCATCGATCAATCTTTCCTGGACAGCGATAGTGATGATAGAAGCGACCTCTCTTCAGAACTGTCACTGGAAGTCATCTCTCGAACAGAATATACCGAACATGACTCCAACTCCTCTAATACATTCCCTCCTATCCGGCCTGGCACAGTCATCAAGGAAATAGCTCTTCCATCACACCCCCTTCGCCATCCTCCTTCGCCGCCTATGACGTTGACTCAAGCTTTGCAAATGTCTCCCGAGACAGATAACCTCCCTTATGCTCACCTAAACCAGACGAGCGAGAACAGAGGTCTCCCTCCTACTCCTGAATTTTCACCAACAGGAGTCAACAGTGCCGCTGAATTTGTTGGCGAGGGACTTGCATCACCATCAATGGACCCTCTCAGAGCGCATCGTATAGCTGAGCCTTCTCGAAAGACATCTGTCCACCTGCCTTTCACGCTTGCATTTGACTCTCAAATCCTCGCACAGCAGTTCACGCTGATCGAGAAGGATGCGCTTAACGAGATTGATTGGAAAGATTTAATTGAAATGCGCTGGAAGGATACCTCCACTAAATCTCGATCGTGGGTTGATTTCCTCCGTACCTGTGAGCCCCGCGGTGTCGAAGTCGTTATTGCACGATTCAACTTAATGGTGAAGTGGGCTGTATCCGAATGTGTTTTGACGCAGGACCTAGAGGAGCGTGTCCGGTGTATTATCAAGTATATCCACATTGCTGCGCATTGCCGCAAGTATCGCAACTTTGCTACAATGACTCAGCTTACTGTGGCGCTCACTTCGAAGGATATTTCTCGTCTCAAGAAGACGTGGGCCCGTGTTCCCGCAGCTGACCTGAAGACACTGAGAGAGCTTGAGCACTTGATAACTCCAACCCACAATTTCACTACTCTACGGGCAGAAATGGAAGGCTCAGGTGCCGATCAAGGCTGTATTCCTTTTGTGGGTATCTACACTCATGATCTGCTGGTCAATTCTGAGAGGCCAAGCCAAATAGCCAGCACCCCAACTACGGAACCACTAATAAATTTCGAAAAATGCCGGGTCGATGCTACTGTCATCAAGAATCTATTGAGGCTCTTGGAAGCGAGTCAGCTATATCGGTTCTTGCCAATCGAGGGTGTCACAGAAAGGTGTCTCTGGATGGCAGCCTTGAGCGACGAGGAGATTGCACGGTACGGAGCGATGATTCAAGAGTAATTGGACCCCCGATAACCGACTGCTTAATATTAAAACATCTGTTCTACCCAAGATCAGCAATTCTCATCTCGACTAGTACGCCTGGACAAACCTTCATCAATTTCTACAACACTTCCACTCGAGTCCACTACCACATGGACGCATCCACACTTCCTGTACATTTTTAAGCTTTCGATTTCTGATTCCTCTGTTCGATATTTTGAGCTTAAGACGCCTTTACACCTTTCGTTACTTTTGTCTTTTTTTTAGAACATCGCTTGAACGACCTGTTGCATCATGATTATCACGAGTTTCCTTCTATGTCTGTAAGAGCAAGGACTAGCATTGCCCGAGGCTGTGAAATGATAAATCAACTGTTAAGCGGGATGATGAGACCCGATAGCTACCACTGGCTGTGCTTTTTCTTTTGTGTTTTTCACCGAGGTGATGGGTTAGGAATTGCATTGCATTGCATTGCGTGGCTGGATGGACGGACGGACGGATGGAATACCCCGGGAGTTGCAACTTCATGGGCACACATGTACCCTGAGGAAGAGAACATAGTACAATACAAAGTAAAAAGACATTAAAAATCATCACGCCGCCTGACATGCTTGACATTGATACTGTGCTACGATTGTGAGTAAACTCTAGGCAGCGAGAAGTGAACGCCCTCTATGGGCCGCGGCTCAGTATCTTCATTCCCCTCTCCACCTATTCAACGGTTCTTTAAAGTGTCACAACTGGCGTGGGAGGTTTGTGTCAAATCTCCAGCGCCCAGTGGGACTTTTGCTTCATTCTTCAATCCTCAATCCTTAAACGACATGTTTCCAAGAGCTTCCCCCAGCTCACCCCCAACATTCTCTCTCTCCTCCTGTCTCTTCTCCTCCTCTATTCTCCTCCTCTCCTTCCTGGTCGGGGAGGGCGATTCCCCCAGCGTCATCTGCCTCTATTGAGCAGTCAAAAGCCGATGTTTTTTCGGGTACTGTATGACCTGAGTTCGTTGAACCCTTCCTTCCATTGCTTCTGTTGATAATAGTCACGTGATCCAGCGCCCCCGCATCACGAGGCCAAGTTCAATGTTCCATTTATCTCGAGACAGTCAAGACAGCGATATGGACCAGTATGCCGTTGCAATGAAATGAAGATAGCGAGAAGGCTGTAGAATCGCCATTACTTCGTCGCTGCCTTCTGGCTTGGGAAGAAGCTCGCTGCCTGCAACCCCCTATTCTTCTCGCTTACGATGTTTACAAATCTCACCCCATCCCACCTGAATAAAGGATGAAGACATATAAGATACTATAGAGTTCTAAGATTTCGCATGAAGCTTCAGTTGGATAATCCCATGTTTTAAATGAGACAGCACAGCTTCAGCTCGGACTGGCATACATACTTTAGGGCCAGTGGCAGTAAAGCGAAAGTCAGAATCTCGGTACCAAAGTTGGCAGTCACGCAGCAACCGATGGAAATCGCAAAAACGAATTCAGACAGGGAAAAGAAGCATTCACAATTCACCCTCCAGCATGCATGGATATCTGATCTCAGAGATGGATTCGCCGCGCTTGCCCGTATCCAGCGCATGTAATTCCGACCCAAAAATACGACAGATTGCCCAAGTCGCCCGGCGAGCACTGTACAGCTTCCAAAAGGCCATGCGTTGAAATGGCAAAAGGTTCACGCTATGCAATGTTACGTCCTCACATCCAGCCCCGACAGTACGGACTATGCTGCATAAGGTGGCTAAGCCCTATGGAATAGCAGGCAACATGCGGAGGCTCTTTGTAATATATTTTACCTTAAGTTCATATATGTAGTTGCCTACCATCCCGCTGTTCTCCCGCAGTGGTGGACACGCGGGTAGTATACATGAATGCAAAGAGCCGAAGGTGCAAAAAAGAAGTCGACCAAAATCTTCCTTTCGGAATCTTCGAAATCATCAAAAGAAATTAGATAGTTCGACTCCCTTGACAATAGCAAAAGGTTCGACCCGTAGGCCTACATCCTTATCCCTGAAGCACACCCTCCGTTCCCAGGTCGTTGTTTACCGCACCTGGACAAGTTTGCCTTAAGGGTGCACCACCAGGGACTGTTTGTTAAGATATTTTATCTTAATTCAAATCATATAGTTTGCAGGGTTTTCGGCTACGCCCTCCGCCAAAGCGAGAAGTGCAAAAAAAGTACCAAAAAACCACAACTTTTAGATTCCCTAAAATGATTCAAGAAATAGAGACTCGCATTCTCGTAATAAGTTCAGATGAAATTGAACAGTGAATCAAATGTGCAAAAGGTTCGGCCCGTAGGCCTACGTCCTTATCCCTGACAATACACCCTCCGTTCCCAGGTCGTTCAGTACCGCACCTGGACAAGTTTGCCTCAAGGGTGCACCACCAGGGATTTGTTTGTTGGAATATTTGGTTTAATTCAAGTCATATAGCTGACCCCGAAATTGCACCGTACTGAGGTGTGGCTGGGAGGATCAGGAGGGTGGCGCTTGCCCCCCTTTTTAAACTCGCGCTTGATAGGAACTATGACAGCAAGACCATCGTCTTGAAAGGAGTGCGACGAAAGGGCAGAATAAATAATAAAAGCCGCTAGCAAAACACTGGGCAGGTACATTTGGTGACAATCTGACCCCGAAGCAAGAAGTTTCGAATCTGGGCGACAGCAAGGAAATACTTGGAAGAAAACACACACAGCATTTCAAAGCCACCCAACAGCACCCTGCAGTACGCCCATGAGTTTGTCCTCGATTTGCAGCGTCTCGTCAGTAGACGCAATGCTGTTGTTTCAAAAGCGTCTTCAGGTGAAATGCATCTGCATCGACGGACACCTCATGCTTCGGGTTCCCAGAGGGTTTTGCATTCCGGAGTGCGTGGGCACCACTGTCAGCGTTCAGCTTCAGATCCTTCCCACCCCTCCACGACCAAGAGCCACCCTTGAGAGAGTTTCTAGCTTTCGAAACATAGCTTCAGCAAGCTGGCAGCAACAATAATAGCCAGCCATTCAAGGAATAGAGTCTGCAAGGGCGGTAGAGTACATGACGGATCACGACCGCGACTTTTATGATGAAGTCGACAGTCACAATCATTGCAATATACTGAGCTGACACTCCGCAGCATGCTATAACCGTAAAAGGATCCGGCCAAAACGTGCGTATGGGCTTCGACACCCATTCCAACATATCCTTCACCTCGTCCTGCCTTTCCATCACAACATAAACCGGCACCAAACCATGCGAATAAGAGCAAAGTGGTTGGGACAACACATGGCTTGCAAGTGGAGCGTGGGCGGGGACACAAATAGCAACTACAAGGAGAAAAGGGAGGTCCTACGCTGTTGAACACCACTCTCTCTGCTTCGAACCGCTCTCTTGAAATGCCTTTCTGCAAACACGAACGGACAGAAGGATCAGGTTAGCAGCAAGAGCATGGTGTTCTGCTATTACGGTGCCTGTAACGTCGACTGCTTAATCAACAGACCAAAACATCAGGTAAGGCGAAAAGCGAGAACATAGGCTGACCTCCCCTGCCTTCAAGACAGTGAGCCGACACCAAATACGCCATCGCCGCTCTCGGAAATGTGGCGGGAGGAGTATAATGAAGGCCACAAGAAAATACTACAAGTGATACGAGTTCGCCCAATTACTCATGACAGCCGTCCCAGACCCTCCAAGATTATCTTTCCTCTTAGGCTCAATATTCTTTTAC
>QGML01000465.1:0-17016 GCA_007825375.1 Lachnellula willkommii | reverse complement strand
GTTAATCTTAACCTAGAAAAAAGAGAACTATTAATAGCTAATAATTATATTATAGTAATAGAGGGGTATTAAGAGAAATAGAATATTAAAAAGGCATTACTAGTTAATTATAAGATATAGATAGATTATATATTAGATAAATACTTTTATACTTCTATTATACCTAGTAATAAAGACTAGAGTCTTAAGCTTCTTAACTAGAGTATTAGTTTAAGAAAAGAAGGTAGTACTAATATATATATTAAGAAAAAGGAAACTATTTGCTCTAGTATCTTATAAAGCATTTAGATATATAGATATTCTATTTTTTAGTATAGTATAAAAGAATATAAGTAGCTTGCCTCCTATTAACTAACTTAAGTCTAAATGCAAATAATTAATACTAAATTTGCTTAGAGAGGAGTCTTTCTCTAAGCTTACTTATTTTCTAAATCTAAAAGACTCTCTAATAACTTATTAATCTTAATTTCCTATAATCCTTCTACTTTTATAATTATTTTAATCTAGGCCTTAGATATCTTAGAGTAGAGGTATTAGCCTAAGTAGTATCCTTTTTCTTAGTAGTTAAAGCAGAGAGAGTTTAGAGTAGATACTCGAGTCTTTTTAGTCTTTAGAATAGTATCTAGTAATTAATTTATATCTAGTTAAGGTATCTAATATAAGGTCTTACTTATAATAGTTTAGGTTTATACTAGTATAAGGCAAAGAAGGATATAGGAGTTTAACTTTAGAAGGTTTATTACTTAGATAACTAAGAGGTTTAGTTCTATAGTAATAGCTATATTAATAAGAGTATTAAGGTTTTTATTAAAGTTATAGAGCTATATAGTAAGCTAGTACTAGAGTTAAGAGGGGAGCTTCTTATAAAAGTTATTAAATTAATCTAATTAGTTAATTTTACTCTTATTAGCCTTTTAGAAGAATCTTATATAGAACTTATATACTATTTCTCCTTTTACTATTATTCTTATCTCTCTATAAGCTTTCTTTGCTTATTAGACTACTTAAAGGTTATTATAGATCTTATAAAGGAGAGCTAATATTTTATAATAGTTATAGAAATAATCCTCTATATTAAGATAGAAGTATTAAGGTCCTAAGTATTTAAGAGTATTACTAGAGGTTTAAGAGTAAATATAATATTTTCGGGTATTATTTATAGAGAAATAGTCCGCGTTAATTTAGAGTTTAGTATTAATCTTAGTAATAAAGATATCTACCTGCTTATTTATTTTATTAAAGATTATAAAGTTAGGAACCTTCTTTAAGTATCTTTCTCCTATATTATAAATTAGTATCTAAGGTTTATATACTTAAGGAAGGGGTTATTAAAGGTAGAGCTCTAGCTTTAGAGTTAGGAAAAAAGGAGGCAGGTTTATATAAGGATTATAGTAATCTATAATAGGTTTATAAGGTTATAATTAAGAAAATCTTACCTTAAGTTATTAGGCTATAAGTTATTATTCTAGTTCTTAAATCTTTTATACTATTTATACTATTATGCTTTTAGGAGTTAGTATAAGTATAAAGGGAGCATTATAGAAGTCTTTAGGTTAATTAAAGGATTCTATAGTAGTATTTAAAGTATAAGGATTATTTTAGTAAAAGTTATATAATTCTAAAGAGGTTTCTTTATAGATAATTAAGAAAAGGCTCTAGGAATTAACTAGACTTTAGTATAATCTAAGAAAGCATCTTTATTATTATTAGTATTATTAGTAGATATAAAGGCTATAGAAACTAAAGTGTCTTATAAGAATAAATATATATTTAGGTATATAATAGGAGGTACTATAGTTATATTTAAAGTTTTAAGGGGTGGTCGAATTATTTTAGTTATCTTTAATATTTAGGTTTTAGTAGAGCTTTAGGGCGCTATTATAAAGGGGTTTTAAGGTTAGGATATTTTTAGGTCTTCCTAGATAGTAAAAAAGAGAGTCTATTATTATATTATAGCTTATATAATAACTAGAAGAAAAGGTTAAGGAGGTAAAAGAATACTAGTAATAGGCTCTTTATTAATAAGAATAATAGACTAAAGAGGAAAGAAGGGAGTAGGAAGTAGCCCCTTCTTATACTATTCTAATTTACATACACACGAGGGGAAAAGGCTAGGCGGCCGCATTTACACTCGTGAATAGCCTTAATAATATAGGACTAGTAAATGCCGGTACGTAGCTGGTGGAACACGTGCTTGAGCACGTGATCTGACAGCATATCACCTGCCTGTGACACATATAACCACCTATAGCTTAGTCAGCAAAGAGCGTAACTCTTCTTTGCTCTTATAATACTACTTAGAATACTAAGTAATATTAACTAGAATCTAAGACTAAGTTCTACTATATAGTAAGAAGTTATTATAATATCTATATACCTATAATATAAACAGATTTAGTAAATAATTATAGAAACTATTTATTAAAAACCAAAGTGCTTATAATTAAGTAGATAAAGCTTAGCGAAATCAGAAATCTATATTAAGTAATAATAAAGGCGAGAATTATTATTAAACTTATTTTAGAAGTAGCACGACTCACTAAAATCAAAGACGCTGATTTGCTAGCTTTCTCGTTGACTGTCTTTACCTTATCTTTCCGAAGTTACGCCACATTGGGCGACCAATCATAAATCTTTCTTCTTTTGCATTCGCATTTCTCGAACATGTGAGTAAAGAATTGGTATTGGATCTGGAGGAGTGCTCACCCAGGTCGGGCATTTTGAAGTTGGAAGAGGGTCCTAGGGCAGGATTAATTACGTGATTAGCCGGATTTATAGACGTGTTCACGTCACTAAGGCCTAAACTTATAAACTGGCCTGTTGGAGAATTACATATATGGTCACGGAAGTATGTTGTAGTTTTCTTAGATCCTAATCGATTATACGCATGCCCTCTTTGATGACAACTATGCTTCCTCAACCTCTTCTGTGTGCACCTTCCCGCCATTGGTCTCTGGCTTTTGTATGAAATTCGCTTTCTCAACGGACGGCAAGAACCAGCTGTACTGAAGTCAGTAAGATGGTTTCTTAGGGGTAGCTTGCCCACTTACGTCAAGTCTTTTGTATTTTCTTTGTTCTCCTCATCAACCGTGAACCCGTTTGCCATCCATGCAAATGTCAAGTCTTGGTCGTCGCAAAGACTTTGCCAGTCAAAATCCTCGAATCTTGGATTCTTGAGAAGTTCAAAGAAATGTAGCCTTGATCCAGGATGCAATGAAATGAGAGGACCGTTTGGATCTCCATTTTTATATGTGGAGACACAATTCGAGCTCCAAGCCGTCTTCTCGAGCCATGCAAGTGCTTGTTTCTGGTATGCGCGTGGAATGTGTGGTTTTGGAACCACGGAGCTGTAATTTTCTTTCTGGAGTTTGGAAATCATCCTACTCATATATTCTGTCACCCTCTCCAGGCTCGACACTACACTTCCGTGTCCAAGCGGACTGCCTGGCCCTAGATACATGAAGTAATTAGGCATATTAGCTGCTGTTACACTGAGATAGCACTCGGGGTTCTTGTCCCATTTCTTTTGTAAATCTATTCCCTTTTCTCCGATTATGGGGAAGCGTGGAGAGAAGGACATGTTGAACCCGGTCGCACATATTATTGTGTCAAATTCATTATATGCGCCTGTCGCAGACTTGATACCCTTGTCGTCGAATGAGTCGATTTCGCCCCATACTATCTCAACTTTGGGAGAGCATAGTGCCTCAAGATATCCGTTTCCGGGCGTCGCTCTTCTGCACCTTCTCATAGTCAGCACCGAAGCTTTGGTCACGTTGACAAGAAACAATTTACCCAACAGAAAAATCTGGCAGAAGTTTATCCACAATCTCAGGCTTCCCACTTAGCTTTGCCGTCATCTGGTCGATTGAAAAGGCTCTAGCATCTTTTTGCTCCTGTGAGTACTTCAAATACAGCCTGAACCTCGAGTTTAGTTCTGACTCGACGTCCTTTCGATATTTTAGATACTCGTCGGGGTTCTCCTGCCACGCCTTCTTTTGTTCATCGGAGAACACCACATTTGTCCCGTTTGGTCCAGCAAACCTTTGAGCAAAACCTGCAGTTACCCATGTTCGGCTTCTAATATAGACTTTTACACTCTCCACCTCGTCCAAGATTGCGGGAAGGATTTGCACTCCCGTACTCCCGTTGCCTATCAATGCCACTCTCTTGCTTTTCAAGTTTGCATCCCTAGGCCAAATAGCTGAATGGATTAACTCTCCTCGGAAGAATTCTCGGTTCGTGATATTAGGCCATTTCCAGTCATTAAAGCAACCGGAACCATTTATCAGAACGTCGCATTCTTCTATAAATGGATCCCCTTTTTCGCCTTCTCGGGAGTATCGGTTTGAAGTCATAAGCTCGCGCCCATCTGTGCAGACAACCTGGACTTCCCACTTTTGGCTTTCGGCAATCCATTTGGCTCCCAAGACTTTATGGGACGTGCGAACATATTGCCGTAAATTATGTTGGTCGGCGACGAGACTCATGTAAGCATGAATATCCTTCTGGGCGGCATAGTAGGACGGAAAGTGTGGATATGGAGCCCATGAGTACTTGGTATGTTAGTGCTTAGCCATCATGTTTTGGATGGGGTCTTAGTACCTGGTAGTTGTGGATAGGGATGTCGCAGGCACATCTATTCTCTATGCATCAGCACTTGGTTGCTATTTTCTCGAGTAATCAGGGTCTTACCCAGGGTATCGATTCTCCCACCACGTTCCCCCAACCTCTGAGTTCTTCTCATAGACTGTCAGATTGATGTTCTGGAGCTGTTTTGTCTCGACTTCTCTAGCAAAGGCAAGTCCACTGAATCCCGCACCAATGCAGATTATTTTCAGAGGACGGGCTGTGCCCAGAGGCATTTGAGATAAAGTGTAAGCCAGAGGTGAATTGATCTTGTACGCTTCGGTTGCAGTGCCAGGTCCTGGTTCCAGCGGGAAGGATGGGAGCTTTTCGAGCCTTTGAACGGCGTCTGTAACAGCGCGTGGGAAAGCCATAGTTGGAATTTAAAGATATGCCAAAGTAAAGGGTATGAAGTATCAAATCATTACACAAGGTGGTCAGGTCAAACTAGAAGTCAAATAAACAGG
Source organism: Lachnellula willkommii (assembly GCA_007825375.1). Taxonomy (NCBI): domain Eukaryota; kingdom Fungi; phylum Ascomycota; class Leotiomycetes; order Helotiales; family Lachnaceae; genus Lachnellula; species Lachnellula willkommii. The sequence continues at coordinate 11,923 of QGML01000465.1, read as the reverse complement.
AATATTTACCCCACACCAGCAACATAGCACCCGAACCGGAGTCGACGTGGTTAATCTTGCACGTTATCGCGTGACTTTGAACAGTTTGCCGCCAGATTCACGGTACACCAAACGGCAGATGTTCGGTTTCGCGTATGCGTGGTTCCGGAGATCATAGTGTCGCTCGGAGGTGGTATACGGAGCTTCAAGCCTCAAGAACATCTCTAAATGGAACGAGTGCTCGGTTCTGTTCGGAACACAACTCCCAAGTTTCGGCAATGCGCACTTGCGCCTTTGTTTTTACCCCAGAGTTTGGTGATTTTCCGAACATTCATAATTGATCCAGGAATAGTATTGGTCTCCGTTCCCTTGACCCGAGAGGTCTCAATGAGCTATTTGTAACTATTGAGACATGAATACATGTTTATATTTTAAGTTTTAATTCACACGTTTTGCGCTCTAAGCCTCTATGAAAGGTTGATCAGTAGTGCTACGCAACCTAGCTCTTTTTGGGGAATTCCGGTTGACCTAATAGTTTTGCAAGAATGACATGGTGAGAATTATTGATCCTTTGAGAATTTGTTCGTCTGTAGCCTAACTATTTCAGATGTTTGCTCGCAAATTGGACCAAATCTCCCAGACCTTCATCCGTGATCTCGCCTGCTGGAATTAACGTGAAAGCATGCCACGCACCGGGAACTAGAATAACCTCGCTTTCGTTTCCCGCCATTGCCCATTTGCTGCCCATGAAAACGCTGTCATCAAGCAGTGGATCCTCCATTCCGCAGAGGAAAAGCGCAGGTGGCATCCCACTTAGCTCAGCATACAAACTACTGACATTCCCATCTTTCCTCCTTTCTAGACTCATATCGGGGAACGCGGTATCAACAAACTTTCTCATTCCTTCACTACTCAAAACAGCCTCTCTCTTGTGACTCAACAACGAAGGTGTATATGTCAGATCATAGATTGGATATGAAGACATGATACATGCTATTTTTGAACGGACATCAACTCCTTCATCTCGGAGAGCCAATACAACCCATGTTGCTAGGGAGCCTCCTGCGGACTCCCCTGCAAGAATTCTCAGCGGAGAGCCAAGAATGCTTTCGCCTTCAGGGCTTAGTGCAAAGTGTGCCGCGTCTAGAGCGTCATGATGAGCTGCTGGATATGGGTTCTCGGGAGCCAAACGATATTCTACAGAGACTGCTGTAATCTGAAGTGTATTGGCTAGGTGTAGGAGGTAGTTATCGTAGGACTTGCATGAACCGATCACCAATCCGCCTTCCACATGTCAGCTCTCTCTCTTGTTTTACCAAAATGTTTACAAACCCGCATGGAAGTGGAGGAGCACCCCTTTAGACTTTTTGGATGGCTGGATGATTCGTAATTCGATCTGATGCCCATCCCGAGCTGCGATATAAACTGTCTTAGCGCCAGAGTATAGAGCGGGTGACACAAATCCATCTAGGCCTTCCGCTCGTTTCTTGCGATATTCTGCTACGGACGAAAGGGAGTACCATGCCGGCTGTCCACGACACATTGCTTCTACATTCTTCATGGTTGCCTCTCTCGCGTCGAGGAGGAGCGGCGTAGCCGATTTCACTTTAATGTTGAAATTTGGCATTGCGGAGATAAATAAGGTTGACTTCGGAAACACAATAACAAAACCGACAATCTGAGAGTAAATACTTCCTAGGAACGGATTATTTATACCTCTGTCCGTATGGTTATATAATCAATTTAATGAACGAGGTTTTTGTAGCTATAGTCACATGATTTCGAGCTTCTTCGGAATAAGTTTTCGGGACTGGGCTGGGATCGAATGACTTCGGGATAACGCGCCCACCCTGTTGGGAAACGCTAGACATGGACCCTGGTTTGTATCCTCACGTCCAGACGCCCAGAACAAATTCTGATACTTGTTCAGAAGACGGCAAATACTTCGGCTCTTAGTATTTTGCCCCGTGGGGATGACCATATTCAAATGTCTGGCCTGTGGTTCGTCCCTGAAAGCGGGTAGGATTGGTAAGGCACTCAGCCCTCAATTCTTAGCATTGTGATTCAAAATATCTCCAACATCACTTTCATGGGGTACGAAGCTAGTTTGCGGGGTATGTACTCAGTACAGCAGCCTCAACCTAGTGGCGCTATCATCCTCGAATCCCGCGTCTGAGCACATTGTGCCAAACTGTGGGGACCCCACATTTGGCACCTTCTCGTATACATTCTATAAATTAACGATTTCCTTCAAGGCAATCTCTTTCATTTCACAAGAGATTCTTCTTCTTTCTTGGCGAGCCACGTTTCATAAGAGAAAGAACCTCAATATTCAAACAATCTCACCAAAATGGCGGACTTAACGACCGTTCAGACCACACAGACTAACCCTTCAGTACGGTTCAATCGCCAACAGCACATCAATCTTTATAGCTTGCTCGTTATCGGCTTCATCACTCTGAGTTCGGCAGCATACGGCTATGCAGGATCGGTAATTGCAACGACCTTGACTCAACCATCGTTCACGAAGCACATGAAATTGGATGAGTTGCCCAATGCAGAAGCGTTAATAGGAGCAATGAATGCTCTCTATTATGCTGGGGGGGTCTTTGGTTCCTTTTTTGCGGGATGGTCGAGCAACAAGTATGGCAGGAAGTTTTCGGCTGCGCTGGGAAATTTCTTGGTGTTGCTCTCAGGGGCCCTTCTTACCGCCTCTGTCAACCCTGGCATGTTTATTGCGTTTAGATTCCTGAGTGGCTTCGGGTAAGTGCACTAGCATCGTTTTTATTCAGAGCCGGAATTCGCTGATTCAATATAGATCTTTCATAATTCTAGCAAGTGTTCCTCTCTGGGTTGCTGAACTTGCACCTCCCAGCATTAGAGGTATTTTAACCGATATTCACGCCGTCGGAATGATGGTGGGATACACACTTGCCTGTTATGTTGGTCTTGGATTCTATTTTGTCAGTGGGACAAACCAATGGCGTGGACCTATTGCTCTTCAGATGGCTTTTCCCACCATCATTCTCTGTGGACTTTATTGGATGCCTGAGTCGCCCCGCTTTCTTCTATCTAAAGGAAGAACAGACCATGCATGGAAAATCATCCATAGAATGCACTCCAATGTCAACGATCCAACTGATGAATTCGCCAAGAGAGAATTTTATCAGATGCGAAAACAGATCGAATTGGATGTTACCTTCGAGACTTCGTACTTGGGGATTTTCAAACAGCCTTCTCTGAGAAAGCGAGCATTAATGACAATATTTCTGGAGTTCTGTTTGATGAGCTCTGGAGTTTTAGTTATTCTCAGTAAGTGATTCTATATACTACCTGACGTTTCCTTCGCTAACCGTTATAGACTATGGATCCATCATCTGGAGAAGTCTTGGCTTCGACACTGTTCAAATTCTTAACTTCCAAGCCGGGTTTCAACTCACTGGATTTGTTTTTAATGTCGTGGCAATGCTTTTCGTGGATAAAATCAAAAGGCCCACGCTCATCGCTACTGGTTTCATTGTTTGTGCGGCATGCATGAGCATCGAAGCCGCCTTGCAGAGATACTACATTGGCACCACGGATCGCAATGGCTTGATTGCATGTGCGTTTATTATTTTCCTCTTTCAAGCTACCTTCTCCATGTTCCTCGACGGACCGACTTACTTTTATATCGCCGAAATATGGCCATCTCACGTCCGGTCGCAAGGGTTTGCTCTAGCCATGGCTCTTCTCAGTGTGACAAACTTGATGTGGCTTCAAGCAGCTCCTCACGCCTTCACAGCTATTGCGTGGAAATTCTATTTGTTCTTTATCTGCATTCCTATTCTTGGAGCAGTCGTGGTTCTTTTTACGTTTAAGGATACCCTCCACAAGCCTCTCGAGGAGATTGCCGCTATGTTTGGTGATGAGGACACAGTGGTTGTTTATCAACGAGAACTGCAACTTGCCTCCGTTCCGTTGGATTTGCTTGATGATGCTATGCCGGAGAAGGGAGGAACCGGGGGTGAAATTGAGGAGGTTGAGAATGTACCCAAAGCTGAACATTCTAAGACTGATGCTCCCAGGACCGAAGCTTCTAAGTCCTGGGCCGAACTTTCACACAATCAACTGTACACGGGGTAGAATCATATATTTACGAGTACAACAACCAAAAAGAATCACAGAGGTCCACGTGATCAAAGGCATAGAGCGAATAGAAGCCATTCCCGTTGGTAGTAGGGTTTGACTGGCTAGAATACAGGGGGATCTTTAAGCTGATTACAAATAAAACACAAATGAAAGCTGATTCCTCGTTTGATAGAGATGGCGAGTGGATTAGTTGCCGTTGTTATCCTTAGCCAAACTACTATGTGGCAAACCATACTATAATAGAGTCTTCTAGCACATGATACTTCTTTCTAGGCACGAAGCCATGCTGGATCCCTTCGCCTCAAAGTTACATCCAAGCCGGTTTGTAGCACCAGCCACCCTGGGATGAGCTTATATCTCTTCGGATCAACCAACGTGATCTCCATTCGTCTGAAGAACTCCGGAACAAATTTTGAAATCTCCAGCATTGCAATATTCCGTCCCAAACAAACCCTCGGACCTCCCCCAAACGCAAAACTGAGGTTCTCCATGTTCCTGACCTTTTCTTTGTCTTCATCTAGCCAGCGCTCTGGAACGAAATGTGCGGCATCCTCCCCATAAAGTGCCTTATCTCGATGAACAGTCCACGCATTACAACCAACTGTTGTTCCTCCTGGAATAAACGTCCCACAAATCTCTACCCCGCCTTCGGGCACCTCCCGAGGGATGATTTGCCCGAGGGCAGGGTGGACTCGAAGACATTCCTTAATGACGGCTTGAAAGTACACCATCCGCTGGCTTTCGGCCCAAGTGATTGGGTGCTCATCGTTTTCGTCGGCAATGGCTCTCAACTTGATTGCATTCTTGATCTCTTCCATCACTTGCTCATAACACTTGGGATGAGTTAGGATTCTCCATGTCACCTCCCGAAGTGCAATTGCAGTAGTATCCGATCCCGCACTGACATTGGTATTCGTATATGTGGCAAGTCGGCCATCAGTCATAAGCTCGGGGAACTTTTCTCGTGCCTTGATGAAGCGAGTTAGAAAGTCAGGTCTCGAATGGTTTTCCACTGAGGTGTGCTCTTTGATCCGCTCAGCAGTGAATTTCATCATAGGTCCTGTGGGTCGAATTTTGCGAAGAATGTTGCCGAACCCCTTGAGTCTAAGGTATTCATCTGCCGTCGGGATTTGGCCAACCTTTGTTTCGTCTTAGCTACGAGCTATAAGGGTATTGAGTAAGTTCTTACTATCCCGATATAATCCATTGCTTTTCCTGTGTGGTACATCATGTCATCAAGGTCTTTGCCGGACTCTAAAAAGCCAAATCGGTTACTAAAGGTAAGTTCTCCACTGTCATGGGTGAGTGTGTATCAGACTCGAACTTTATCCAACTGCTTACATGATGTCGAAGGCATACATTTGTAGCCACTTTGACAAATTGCAATCCTCCCCTGTTCGCACAAACCGCTCTTCCATTTGATTCATGAAAACCATTGATGTTGAGTCCACAAGTGGCTCGTATTCGATGAGCGTACTCAGTGAATACGTATGTGCTACTGGTCGCCTCAATTTACTATGCACCTCTTCGTCTCTGGTCGAAGACATGTTCTCAAGCACCGAGCCATCAGTCGTAGTGACGAACTGAGATATGTACAGGCGCGCCTGGATAAATCCCAATTAGTTATTTCACGATGGGAGAATATTCCGAACTTACCTTCTTAAAGACTGGCTTCCAGCCATAGATGAGTCGGAGTGCTTCCGAATCAGACACAGAGATTGTATTTGGGCCAACACGAATTAATGGAGATTTGTACCTCTGGTGCATATCATATTCTTCTATGCCGCGTCGTCGAAGATAGTGAATAAATAGCCATGCATCACTCAAAGATGCCAGGAATGGGCCTGGGATCTTTGAGATTCCGTAGCTGTATCGATTCAAAAGAAGGTGTATCAGAAGAACTGCCGCTGCAACAGGAACCCAGTGGGTGATAGATAGATTCACAAGATCTACCAGCCAACTCATATTGACTGTGTCTTACTGGAATCAGCCTTCTTTTCCCAGAAGAACACCATCTCAAACAAATCGACACGGCCACGCCACGGCTACCTGTGGCTGTGGCCTGGCCTGACGCTGACCTAAAATAACCGAGACTACCCGGCGCTACCGGAACTACCCGGCGATACGCATCCAATCAATCGCAAGTATATGTCTTCATGTGAAAATCAATTCTATTACCGATTATTACCGATTATTACCGAGATGTGTCTCCCCAAATAATCGTGTCCCCCTGCCCTGTGGGTAGTCTCAACACTCAACGTCTCCACCAATACTCTGTACAGTAGCTGCCGCGACAATCGAAAACGGGGGATAAGTGGGGTAATTGGATTATTGGACCTCCTAGTACGGTATAAGCATTAGTAGCAATACGGTAGTGCTACAGTAGAGGCGAAATATTACGGTAGGGTTCCGAAATATTTACCTACTCCGTAATCTTCGGAACCTATCTCGGAAACGTAACTTCATATTCGGTTTTTCCGGAACCCAACCCAACCTCGGAACACACCCTCGATTGTGAATCCAAACTCATGGTCGGATAGCTGAGGATAGGGAGTAGTGCATTGCTTGAAATCGATAATCAGTGAGTTGGTCTTAGTAAGTTCTCTCTCTGTTTTATATTTGCAATAAGAAGATTGCTTGTTTCAATTTGCTTTTTCATGTGACAATGGCAGCTCACAACATTCTTCGCTCCGCCAAGTGGGTGGACATCCCCAGCAATATATCTATCGCCGAGTTAATGAACAATAATGTCTCGAATACACCAGACGACAAGACTATCTACGAGGATGCGCTCACTGGGAAAACTGCAACTTATGGAGGGTTTCGGCTCCAGGTACGTCGGTCAGCATACTGGTTGAGACATAAATTGGGTGTAAAGCCAGGACAAACAGTTTCGATTATGGCTCCAAGTTGTATAGACTATATCTTGGTGGTCCACGCAGTTTGGTGGATTGGAGGAATTGTGAGCCCTATTAACAACTCTTTGCATCGAAAAGAGATAGCATTTGCTGTGGATTTAATACAGCCAGACTACCTTGTAATCCACGATTCTCTATTTGAAACGCTTCCACGAGCTTTGCAATCATGTCAGGATTGTCCTCCAAAGCTACAAATCATAGCGCTTGGTAAACCACACAATGAATGGATTCAGTTCTCTTCGAGCACAATATCTGGATCCCCAGAAGTGTCGCAAGCTTTCTCTTTGCAAGGACGTAACTCGGGTACTATTCCATGTGCAATACTACTTTCGAGTGGGACAACCGGGAAACCCAAAGCAGTGATGCTATCACATCACAATCTGATATCCGCAATTCAGCAGCTGAGAGCCGATAATCCCGACAACTGGCGAGGCAGTCAGAGGGAGATATTTTTCCCACCCCTATCACACGTATATGCTTTGTACGTGTGCATGACTGGGGCATGCTGGCTGGGTGCATATGTTTGCTTGATGCCAAGATTCGATCTTGAGGTCTATTGTCGCCTGCTGCAAGATCGAAAAGCAACTTTGGCAAGGCTCGTCCCACCAATCGCAAAGCTTTTGGCTGAGAATCCCATTGTGCAAAGATACACATATCCTTCACTAGAATACTTTTCGTGTTCCGCAGCTCCGTTGAACGTAAGTGTCGCTTGATCACACGCTTTGGTATAAGTACCCTGGACTAATTCTCTTGACAGGCAGAGATAGCAGGAAGGTTGAGGGCCGTATTTCCAGGTGTAGCATTATGTCAAAGTCCGTACTCAATAACCCACCTTCCATTTTAGGTCACTGTCAGCTAAATTGATTCTAGCGTATGGTTGTACAGAGCTGTCAGGTCCATGTGTTCAAAGTGGCGTTCGTGATACAAGCTTGCCACTCTCTGCGGCAGGAACATTAATTGCCAACACTGAAATGCGATTTGTAGATCTGGATGGAACTGACGTTGGATCTAAAGGCCCAGGCGAAATTACTGTCCGGGGCCCTAATGTAATGATGTATGTCTTTCTACGCTACAGCAGTATTTGCATGTTTCACTAATAAATCCAAAAGGGGATATAAGGACAATCCAGATGCTACAGCGGAGTCAATGCTAGAGGAAAATTGGTACAGAACAGGAGACTTGGGTTATATTGACAATAATGGATTTCTGGTGATTTTCGACCGCCTGAAAGACATTATCAAATACAACGGGTAAGACAAAACCGCAAATTCCGCAACCTCAGCTAATCCCCTTCTTCAAGCTTTCAGGTATCGCCCACAGAGCTCGAAGAAATATTGGTCAAACATGATGTGGTAGATGAAGCTGCAGTTTGTGGCGTGTGGAGCGAGAGAGATTCGACGGAGCTGCCTCGAGCTTATGTAGTTCTCAAAGGAGGAAGCGCTTCGCACCCGCCAGATATTCAAGTTGTGCACGCCCAATCGATATCGAAATTCGTGTCGAGTCAGGTTTCAAGCTATAAACAATTGAAAGGAGGGGTCGTGTTTGTGGATTCTTTGCCGAAGAATCCTACCGGGAAGGTGTTGAGAAGGGTCTTACGACTTGAGCAGGAGAAATTCGAGAAAGGGGGCTTACTAGCGAAGTTGTAAATAAACTATTACGCGGCTGAAGTCATATTGCGCCAGCAGTTGAAGCAACCGATCTTATTTTGATTCAATATTTACAAGTTGTCAAAGTATTGGCGCGGGATGTCGAAATCCAACTCTCCGTAGCTATTCGCTAGATCTTGAATGAAATCGGAATTATCGCCATGTTGCCCCATCTGTAGCGCCTGCTGGTTCATTTCGTGGTGCGAATTTTGGTTGAATGCCAGTGCCATTGTGTTCTGTGCCCTTGGACGCTCCATGTGTTGAACTGGATCTTGCTGGTTATATTCCACGTGATTAGGCGACCTGGGCCTATTACCGCCATTGGAAGGGCATTCATCCACCTGCATACTGGAATCTGCGCTCTTTGAAAGCGTATGAAGGAATTCATCGAGGCTTTTCCCATCAAAGACAGCTGTCCCGAGAGCTTGCAGAGCTCGTTTGGCTGTTGTCCAAATCCCGCTGTAATCCACAAGAAGTTGATACGCGCATCGAAAAGATCCGATCGCATCCACATGTTGTACCTGAGTAGGGTTACTTTTAACAATAAATACTAAGTGATAGATGCATTCAACCAATGCTGTGCTAAGGAAGTACCCAGATGCCCTAATCTGGGGGCATACCTCTGCAAAGGCTAATATTGCCTCAATGGTGTCTTTGGCGAGAAGAGCACAGAATGACTTTCCTTCTTCATTACAACTATGCGAAAGGAGAGGATTTTGGCGGATGATCATTCGTAAAAGATTTATTCTCTTTGTAGTTTCTCAACAAACTGACTTGATTTTTGGGGGTAAAGGGCTTTCTTACTATGAAGATTGTCAATCGTTGACGTATCTGTGGCTCCCTTTCTCCTTTGCTAACATATGTACTCACTCTATCGGAATCCCAAGTCAAGTGCTGGGACAGCGTTTTTCTGAGATATAGAATTCGAGTGTCTGTTATTTCGATCTCCTCTGGATTTCCACTCTTTCGAGCTGTCGCAGCAAAGAATGTGTCCCAGATTCGACCCCATAGCCTACTAAAGTTTATAAGAACCTGGTAATAGATAGTCACTGGTACTGTCGTTGGATCTTGGTTGAATTCCACCGCGGTTGAATTGCCCTGAATCTCAAAGTCTTCGACTGCAACCTCAGCGTCTCTAATTAGATAGGGTGTTCCAAGTCGCTGAGTAATTCGACGGTCCAAATAATAGATGGTCCACCAGAGTTTTTGTCGAAATTCTTTTTCTAGTGTAGTACACTTTCCCCAAGACCTTTGGTCGTTCAGTCGAGCAAACATGGACATTTGAACAGCAATTGATATCGCTTGAGACGCCGACTGGAGCAGATCGCCGTTCAACATGTATAATGCCCCCAAGGTGTGGTATCTAATGAGATCAAGATCAATCTGGTTTGATGATGAACATTGTTGAAGTAGTTTGCGTCCTCGAACATAGGTTGGCCATCCTGGACGCGAGTCCTCCTTGTCGCCACCATTTGAATCCATAGACTCTCCTATCGCAAGCATATTACACAGAAGGGCTACAATAGCATGGTTCTGAGCATCTACGTCGATTATAGTTTCATACTCAGAGTAGTCCAGGGCGTCTAGAGCTTGAAAGATGCGTTTATGGGTGTCATCCTGATCTAGAACGGGGAAGAAAGACCCCATTTCCCCGAAGTACACAGTGACCAAGTGCCTTAGCCGAGATGGCTTTGGTAATTCTATTGTGAAGATCCGTCCATTTGCTAAAGTCGGGTGAGGATCCTCCTGGGCTGGATTTGAAAGTTCGTGCAGGGCGAGAAGTTGCGAAGAGAGTGATATGTTTCTGGAGCGGGACAGGTTCAAGTTGAATGTGTCCGTTTCTTCAGCAAGTCCGTGGGAAAAGTCGATAGCGTACTGCACAGAAGAAGAAATCGTGATTCTCCTACGCTGGAGTGAGGGCCCGTCTCTATAGAATATTAATTCTACTGCCTCTACCAACACGGGTGAATAGTACATACTCCTGGGGTAGCATGGGGTTGCTTCGCTTCGCAACACGCTTCACCTCCTCCTGGAGAAGTGCGATTCTTTCTTCAATTGACAGATTGGCATTGGTAGTGGGAGCACCACTATCATATCTCTCGTCATCCGGCTCTGGCTCTGGCTCCGCGCTTTCGGGATCCTCGCTGCTACTTGTCAGTGTAAGAACTCTGGTTATGCACGCTTCTACACACTTTGAGTTGCACGAGCCTTGCAACCGTGTTCGTTTTCCATCATTATCCGATTTTGGCAAGTATTCACACTGGACTCGCCTCGCACGACAGTGAGCACACACGTCCTCTCCCGAGCACTAGCTATGATTAGGTTTGTCATGGCTCCAGTGCACAAAACATACCTTTACCTTCCGTCTCTGACAGTCCTGGCTAGAAAATAACCAAGGTTAGTAATCTTTCCTTTTCCATTTCACCAGAGAGCTACTAACCAGGCTCTAGTAATATACTTGTTTCGTTTCTGCCTTTGTCCGCCATCCTTTTGGCGCACTCGATTGTGGTTGTGGTTGTTGTTGTTGTTATTATTGTGTTTATAGGCTTGGCTTTGATCAGGCATCTCTAGAGCTTCACATTCAAGTCCAATTAAAATGATTGGCCGAATAAGAGAATTCTTGGATCTCGATTCCAATCAAGGTGCAATTTGAACGATTGAAGTCTCAAAAACACAGTACTAAAGCTGCCACTCGTTAGTCAAGGAGGAAAACAAAAAGATGTAGAAAGATAACCTGGAGATTTCAGTTACAGGCTGCCAAGGGGTCATGGGGCCAATCAGTTGCAGAGCAAAGTGATTTGCAACGTAGCGCATATACCCCGCATGCCCCGGTGTTCCACCCCCAACAATTGGACTGTCTGTAAAAGCCATAATTATTAGAGCTGTTTTGCCCCACAACTTCCTAACACCCTCTAACTTGCATTAGCTTAGTATTATACCTTATCTAGCTATGCGTTTTATATTCTCTTAGCATAGTCTTTTAAGCTGTTTTGGTAAAAGGAGCTAGTATAGTGGGTCTATAGCACCTTACCCCTATTTTTATATGAAGATCTGCAAGCGCTTTGCCTGTTTAAGCCAGAAACGACAAGATATAGAGCATACGCGAAGTCTTCATACGTTCGACGACTTTTTGATGAGGTTTACAGAATTGGTTTAGCTTCGCTTAATTTGTTGTGGTATTAGATATACTTCTAGCCAAACTGAGGTTAATTCGTCGTGTTCTTGAGTAGGGCAAAACAGCTCTATTTCTAC